>PVHP010028306.1:0-23236 GCA_004024765.1 Zapus hudsonius | reverse complement strand
TAAAAATAGGCAAAACTGTCTTTGTTTCCAGACAATATGATAGTTTATCTGAAAACAAAAGCCTTTAAATTTCAAAACAAAATGAAACAAATCAATCCAAGTGTATGCTGTCCTATAATACAGTCGCAAAAAGAACTATTTGAACTATCTTCAGGACAGAGAACCTTGATTATCTGTAGCAAGATATAAGAGTAAAGAATATTACAAAAATATTATAAAAATCTTGTACTCCATTTAGCAGTAACTCTTTGGTACTGACAATATAATTTTTAGATGATTTTACCCATATCCTAAAATGAAAAAAAAGCAATTATGTTAACATTACTGGGACCAGTGTTTTCAGTGTGTGAGAAGACCTAAGTATAAAATGGCTCAGTGGTTAATGGCACTGGCTTTCAAAGTCCGCTGTCCCTGGTTCAAGTTCTCAGTCACCCATACAACGCTGGAAGCAAAGCAGCAGAAGTTTCTGGTTATTTGTTTGCAATAGCAAGAGACTGTTGTGCTGTGCATGTGTGCACATACACAAAGATAATTTTTAAAACATCGAAGAGTTAAGCAAAGCTTATGTCATTCTCAACAACTAGGAAGGGAACTCTCGTTTCCATTGGGAAGGAAGAGCCTTATCTTTTCTCCTCACCTGCCAGGTTCACGGACCAGGCATCTGTAACAAAAGAAACACACGCAAGTTTCTTTGGTATAAGCTTTATGTGACAGGAGAGTCTTCAGAAATAGATTCCCGCAAACAGGGAACTGATGCGTTTGTTTGGGCGTGGTGAAGAGAAGGATGGGGAGTGGGCAAAGGTGCCCCAACCTGCTGGGGATGAACTGGGGGGGAATCAGCTGGAGTGCTCTCTGTGCCTCTGTGTTTTCTGAGCTAAGGGCATTCCCTCCCTCCAGTCACACTGGGTGTCTGGGGCTGAAGGTCTTGTGATATCATAGAGGAAGGTCAGCGAGGTTTATACCTGATTGGAGGGAAGTGGAGGAAGCCACCTTTCTCTTTCTGCTGTTTGCTCTGTGTCTAAGGAGATGTATTGCACAGTGGAACATCCTCAGCCCCCTCAGCACGCTCCAGCCATGCTGTCTGGAATTCACTATGTAGTCTCAGGGTGATCCTCCTACCTCTGCCTCCCAAGTGCTGGGATTAAAGGCGGGCACCACCACGCCCAGTTTACTGTTACTCTTTTATGGAGAGGTGGGTTTCTTGGAAGCAATACACGTAAGGATCCTTCCTACCATTTAAACCGTGCCACTAGTTTTGGTGGTTTTATTGGGGAATTGAGAACATTGGCATTCAGATTTATTATTGAAATGCGTGCAATTCCTGTCATTTAAAAATATCTTATTTTTGCAAACAGAGATATGGGAGAGAGAGAGAGAGAGAGAGAGAGAGAGAGAGAGAGAGAGAGAGAGAGAGAGAGAGAGGAGAGGAGAGACTGGGCATATAGGCATGCCAGGCCTCTAGCCACTGCAAACAAACTCCAGAAGCATGCACCACTTTGTGCATTTGGTTTTACATGGGTACTGGGGTATCAAAACCCAGGTTGTTGACTGCAGGCAGAAAGCTGAGATCCTGGCAAGAGATGAGCCACCACAGTCATATCGTGGAGGATCCATAGGGAACCGTGCAGAGAATGACAGGATGAATAAGGGACCCACAGCCACAGACATTCAAACAACACAGGATAAGTGTTGTTTGACAGTAATCAGTGAGACAGAAACCAACGATTCTTGACACAAAGACCCCTAAGCTCACAACATTAAAGCATCCTTAATACTTACCCACCACAACTCAGGGAACTGAATGGAAGAGGGGGTGGAAAGATTGTGAGAGCCGTGGTGGGGGAGATGATCAAGAGGCATGGCACCCCTCAGTAACAACACACTTGGGCCAGGAGAACCAGGCTGAGTACTAGGCTATCCATGGTCGCCTGCCACAAGGACTGATCCAGATGGCCCAGGGAGGAGGATATCCAGCTGATTGGGGATGGGGAGGGGAGGCATTGGGGAATTGGGGATAACAACTCATTGTTGGCCCACTAAACAATGTAACTCATTATGGATAATAAAAAAAAAAAGAAATAAAAGAAAACCCAGGTTGTTGTTAGGCTTTTCAGGCAAGCACCCCAACTGCTGGGCCATCTCTCCAGCCCCTCCTGTCAGGTTTTTTTTTTTTCATTCCTGGAATTTTGGTTGATTTTGTAGCTGTTGGAATTTTTTAGTTTCTCTCTTGCATTAGCTATTGTTCAAGCATGGTTTATTCTTTCCTGTGGCTTCATGTATTTGTTTTTCCTTCTCTGCAGTCTGATGAATTTCTTCAGATATTTTCTGTAACGCTGATTCAGTGATCACATGTTCCTTGAGCCCATTTTTATCATGGAAAGTTCTTATTTCACCTTCAATTAGGACCAATAGCCTTGCGGGACATAGTGGTCTGGACTGGCAGGTGTTGGCTTTCTGAACTTGACCTACATCATTCCAAGCTCTTCTGGCTTTTAAAGTTTCCCTTGAGAAATCTACTGTTCTTTGCTGAGCTTGCCTTTATAGGGTGACTAGATGCTTCTCTCTTGCTGTTTTCAATAGACTTTATTTGATCCGTGTATTTAGTAGTTGAAAATTATGAAGGGTGGTCCTTTTCTGGTGGGTGTGATCTGTGGTTTTAAATGCCTCCTATATCAGTTCTGGCATCTCTTTCCCTAATTTGGGGAGCTTTCGTTCTATGATTTTGCTGAAAATATTTACTATGCCTTTGTACTGAACTTTTTCTCCTTGATTCTTAAATTTATGTCTTCATAGTGTCCTGATTGTCTTGGGATTTCCACTCATATCGTCTTATGAATTTATCTTTTTCCTCCTTATGATGTTCAAAATCCTCCCCTTTACATCTAAATTTTGATATTCTGTCCTCTCCTCGATGCCTTTGTTTTAAAAGGTAGGGTCTTGGTCTAGCCCAGGCTGATCTGGAATTCACTATGTAGTTTCTGGATGGCCTTGAACTCACAGAGATGCTCCTACCTCTCCATCCATTTGGTCCTTATCTGTCTGGATCTCTCTCTGCTGTATTTGCTGTGAACTTCTGGAAAACCCTCCTGTCTCCACCTCCCAGTCAGCATCAGTATGCCAGGATTACAGAAGAATGCCACAACTTCCTGCTTATTACGTGGAGCCTGGGGATTGAACCCAGGTACTCCAGTTTGAGTGGTGAGCTCTTTATCAACTGAGCCATTTCTTCAACTCTCTATGGCTCATTCTTAGAAAAAAAAATATATACACAAATCAACAAACTCAAACTCAACAAAACACTCTTCAAAACTCCAATGAGGGCTGGAGAGATGGCTCAGCAGTTAAGGCACTTACCTCTAGTGCCTAAGGCCCCGGGTTCAATTCTCCAGGACCCACATAAGCCAGACCCACAAGGTGGTGGCCCTGGTGTGCTCTCTCTTTCTCTCTCTCTCTCTGTATCTCTCTGCTTGAAAACGAATAAATAAAATATTTTTAAAAAGAGTACAACCTTTAAAAAAAACTCCAATGAAACAAAGGCTCAATACGAATCATAATTCATTGATACAAAAATTAAAACCCAAAGTATTTAAATAAAATTGAGCTTTATTCATTTTTGAAATTATAATGAAATCTTTTTTATATATTAGTTAAATATTTTATTTAAGCAGAGAGAGAGAGAGAGAGAGAGAGAGAGAGAGAGAGAGAGAGAGAGCACACCGGGGCCACCACCTTGTGGGTCTGGCTTATGTGGGTTCTGGGGAATTTAACCAGAGGCCTTAGGCACTGGAGGCAAGTGCCTTAACCGCTGAGCAATCTCTCCAGCCCAACAAAATCTTATTAAAAGGACTGGCTCAGTGGTTAAAGGTGCTTGTTTGCAAAGCCAGGCTTTGTAGGCTTCAGTTTCTCAGTACCCACGTCAAGCCAGATGCACAATGTGGCACACGTGTCTGGAGTTTGCAGTGGCTGGAGGCTCTGGTGCACCCCTGCATACAATCTCTTTTTCAAATAAATAAATGAAAAATAATTTTTGTATTTTTCAAGGTAGAGTCTCACTCTAGCCCAGGCTAACCTGAAACTCATTTAAAATGTAAATAAAAATAAATCCATTAGTAATTCTAGCATTCAGTTGCTATCTAGTTGCACAATGAAGGTTTTTGTTTTGTTTAGTTTTGTATTTTCTCTAGGTAGAGTCTCAATCTAACCCAGGCTGACCTAGAATTTACTATGTAGTTTCAGGCTGGCCTTGAACTTATATTAATCTTTCAACCTCTGCCTCCCAAGTGCTGGGACTAAAGGTAGGCACCACTATGCTGGGCAAGAATTGTTTTTATGAAGGTTGTTTTCTGTGATTGGATCTACTGTTTTGGTCAGAGACAAGGGGGAAAACTGAAACCACACCAGTTGTTTTAACAGGAAAACCCCAAGGAATCGGCTAATCAGATCTAAGAGGAATAAAAATATGAAAAGGAGACATTTAGGTAAAAGATGGTGTTAAAGCCATGTCCCCCCTTACTTCCCACGTGACAGACAGGTCATAAAGCTGGATGGTGCGCACGCTCCAGAGAGAGAGAGAGCATCAGAAAGAGGGATCTCCTAACTGTACTCACAAGAGTGTGCCATTTAAAACTTAGGAATTGCTTTAAATTTCTGGAATTTTCCCATTTAATATTTTTTGGACCTTGGTTGACAAAAATTAACTAAAACAGTGGAAAGCGAAGCCACAGATCAGGGGAGACTATTATACCTGCAGAAGCTCCCGTGCCTGGGCAGAGAGAAGGAATCAGTTATATGGAGGGGGAGGGGTCCTGCAGAACTGGGGAGAAATTTAAAAAATATAGATTTGTATTTATTTATTTATTTGCAAGCAGAGAGAGAAAGAGAGAATGGGTGCTCCAGGGCCTCCAGCCACTGCAAATGAACTCTAGCTGCAGACACCACTTTGTACACCTGGCTTTATGTGGGTACTGGGGAATCGAACTTGGGTTATTAGGCTTTGCAGGTAAGCACCTCAACCACTCAATCATCTCTCCAGGCCCTGGGGCACAATGTTCGCGCAGGGAGAGTTATCTAGCCATTGCTGATGTTTTCTAGGGTAATTCTAGGACAACAGTGGGCCTCAGGGTCAGATGCCACTGGTACATTTCAGGGCTGGCTGGAGCAACTGGCCAATAGGAGAAGCAATGTCCTTCCTCCACCCACCAACCCCTCTCTAGAGCCCCAATTGGTAGAAAGTGAAAAGGTAGTTTGCTGCCTTGTTACATCACAAGGCAGAGCAGAGGGTAGCTGGAGCTCAGTAAGGTCAAATAGAGTTTTAAAAATATTTTATTTATTCATTTTCAAGCAGAGAGAGAGAGAGAGAGAGAGAGAGAGAGAGAGAGAGAGAGAGAGAGAGAGAGAGAGAGAGAGCGCGAGCGAGAGAGAGCACCAGAGCCATCACCTTGTGGGTCTGGCTTATGTGGGCACTGGGGAATTGAACCAGGGTCTTAGGCACTGGAGGCAAGTGCCATCTCTCCAGCCTGGTAAAACAAATTTAAGAGGGAAAAGACTTGCTCAATGTTACATATTCCTTTGCTGCCATGAATAATTGTTGAGAACATAACATGAATTAGTCATCCAGATCCATGAATTGGAACACACACACCCCACATCACAAAAACGGATGGCACTATTGGGAAATACTTCCTTATGCAAGAATCTAATTACATTCATGCTCCCTGAGGAGGATTTGACTAGTTAACAAATGTGTCTCTTTTCTTACCTAAGTACTTCTACTGCTCAGATCAGCCCAGAACTCCAGTCTTGGCTTTCAGTGACATTGAGACAGTCCACCCACATTGCCTGCATTTACAGTTACTTGGAGACCACAGGACAAGTCATCTGGGGAGTAGTCCCCTGGGCCTGACCCATGTCAATGGAGGAGCAGATGTTTAAGGTTAGAGGTTGTGCTGTGAGTGTACTGAGGGCAGAATCTCAAGAGGCCGACATTTTTCCTGTGTGTGTATGTGTGTGTGTGTGTGTGTGTGTGTGTGTGTGTGTGTGTGTGTGTGTGTGTGTGTGTGTGTGTGTTATAATGTGCAGAACAAGGCTGAAACAACACAAAGCCCAGGGGAAGGGTCCTCCAAGTCTGGGTCTAAGAAGGTCCAATGTCAGCCTGACAGTATGGGGAAATTAAATGGCTCAGAGGGAGAAATCTCTTAAAATAAAATTTATTTATTTAGTTATTAGAGACAGAGAAAGAGTGAGTTATCACTACCCAGCTGCCCACGGAGGGCAGTGATCATATAAATACACACACACACCGCTTGTAGATTGATGAAGGTGTGTTTTTTTATTGCAGGGAACGAGGCAGTATATATAGAGCTTCCTGGCCAATCAGAGGACTAATGGTAAGAACCTGTGCATAACAGCCAATCGAGATCACCTCCTGAAACTCATTAAGCTAAATCCCTTGTGGCAAGCTGTCAGGTGCCGTCCAAGACTAAGCCAGGGTGTGCCTCCAAAGGCCCCCAAAGCTTTTGCCCCTGACAGTGAGTATGGGCATACCAGGGGCCTCTAGCCTCTGCAAACAAACTCCAGATGCATGTGTCACTTTGTGCATCTGGCCCTACATGGGTACTGGGGAATTAAACCCAGGCTTCTTTGCAAGCAAGCGCCTTAACCACTGAGCCATCTCTCCAGCCCCAGGAGGGAGAAATTTTGGTCAATGGAGGATAAAAGCCAATGGGTAAGTATTTACTTCTTTCTTCATTCTTCCCCAAGATGCTGAGAGGTCTCTGTTACATGGTTTCCCATGGCACAGTCTATGGTTTGGAGAACCTGCTGGGGACCAGCTCAGCAGATCATCTTGGCATTGATGACCTCTCCTGGTCTTCACTGACCTGGGGGTGCAGACCTGCTTCTTGGGGGTGCATTTGCTGGTAGGGCACCCAGGCATTCACCCTGTATGTCAAGCTCTTTTATTTCCCCTGAGAGTCTCACTAAGACACTGTTGTAGTTGTTGTACACAGCACCCGACCGAAAGTAGCTTGTGAGAGGAAAGAAAGGGTTTACAGACATCCATGATGGCAGGGCAAATGTGTCATTAGCAGAGGCTGGGCACCACCTCCTGGCCAACACCCAGGTGGACAATGCAACACTGGCAAGGAAAAGCTGGCCATTGGCACCCGTCAGCCCGCCCCCAACAACTCACCTCCTCCAGGAGGCTCCTATTCCCAAATTGTCATCATCTGGGGACCTTAGTGTTCAAAACACAAATTTATGAGGGACACCTAATTCAAACCACCACAGCCACTGAGAAGGTGTTTCTATTCTGGGGTGAGATTCATCTATGACATGACTGGGACCAGGTTCAAGCAGAAAGGTATTTAGGAAGCGATTTAAGGAGTTTTTTTTTTTTTTTGTAATCATCGGCTCACCATTCAAGGAAGTGTCCCCTGACTCTTTGCAGTGTACTAGTTAAACTTAAATATTTTTTCTGAAAAAACAAAACAGTGCCTCAAATCCCCTAAATTCTGTGCCTTAGGCACCTTTCTTCTCTGGCTTTTCTCTGAGATCATTCTGTTGGAGGTTAAAGGATGTCTGTCAGTTAGTCCTGCACTTGGAATCTTAATCAATTAGAAATGGATACAACAAATTATAGCAGAAGGGTTGCCATTACCTCAATAAAATCAATAAAACCACTGTAAGAACCATGGTGGGGGGAATTTCCAGAGGGGGAAAGAAACCTGGCTACTATTTGTCCAATTCATAGCCCTCCATCCCAAGGAGCGTTCCAGCAATCCCATTGAGGAGGGCCCTCAGCAGATTGGGGGCAGGGAGGAGGGAAATGGGGGTACCAACACAAGACTTATGCATACAGTGTATCTACATGTTAATAAATTATTTAATTAAAAAATCAATAAAACTAAAAAAGATCAATAAAACTGGAAAAAATTAAGTGACATATATGTGAAGGCTGATCACTGGTGTCTCTGTGATGAACCACATTTGGAGAATGGCTCATTTATCCCCACGGCAACCCGAATGATACGAGAACATACTAACGGATTGGTCTGTTTATACAGAAGTCATCCGGGAGTGTGGGTTCCACAGCTTCCAACGCCACTCAGTAGAACCGATATTTTGGGCTCACTGGACGTTGCCCAGGCAAATGCCTTTAACTTCCAAGAGTGATCTCAGAGAAAGACCAGAAAAGAAAGGTGCCTAGGCCACAGAATTTAGGGGGGCACTTGCTTTTTTAAAATATTGTATATTTTATTGATGAGAGAGAGAGAATGGGCACACCAGGGCCTCTAGCCACTGCAAATGAACTCCAGACACATGTGTACCTTGTGCATCTGGCTTTACATGGGTACTGGGGAATTGAACCAGGATCCTTGGGCTTTGCAGGCAAGCACTTTGTTGTGGTCAGCTTTCTAGTTGCTGCGCAGAAAGAACCCAAACAAAAGCAGCTTGTGGAGGAATGGGTTTGTATCAAGGGGATACTCTATCTTGGCAGGGAAAACAATGGCATGAGCAGAGGGGTGGACATCACCTCTGCCACAGCACTGGAAAGAGCAGCAGGAAGGTGTGCCAAATATTGGCAAGGGGAAGCTGGCTTATAAACCCATAAGCCCACCCCCAACGACACAGCTCCATTGAGGTTGTAATTCCCGAACTGCCATCAGCTGAGGATCGATCACTGAGAACACATTCATTTGTTTGTGGGGGACACCTGGATCAAACCATGACACACTTTAACCACTGAGCAATCTGTCAAGTCCTGTATTTATTTATTTATTTATTTATTTATTTATTTGTTTGTTTGTTTGTTTTGGTTTTTGTTTTTTTAAGGTAGGGTCTTGTTCTAGCCCAGGCTGACCTGGAATTCATTATGTAATATCAGGGTGGCCTTATGTGTCTCATGGTAATCTTCTTACCTCTGCCTCCCAGATGCTGGGACTAAAGACATGAAGGTGTGTGCCACCACACCCGGCCCATTTTAAAAGAAAAAATTCAAGTTTAACTAGTACTGCAGAGTTGGGGGGAAGTCCTGGAATGGTAAGCCAATGCTTGCACAATTCTGGGAGTGAATGTCTCCTTAAGTTGTGCCCCCTGAATACCTTTTTGCTCTAATCTGGTCCCGATCATGTCGTAGAGTCTTACCCCAGAATAGAAGTGCCCTGGCTCTCTCTGCCCATCTCTAGGACTCTACTTGAGTGGCAGTCACATCACAACCAAGTTGAGTACGAACTAGTCCATTACAGAATATGCTTGGATCAAGAGAGAGAGAAATGGAGCCGCTGTAGCTACCTGTTGCGGTCAGCTTTCTAGTTGCTGCGCAGAAAGAACCCAAGCAAAAGCGGCTTATGGAGGAATGGGTTCATTAGGCTTACAGACTCAAGGGGAGACTCCATCCTGGCAGGGAAAACGATGGCATGAGCAGAGGGTGGACATCACCTCTGCCACAGCACTGCAAACAGCGGCAGGAAGGTGCGCCAAATACTGGCAAGGGGAAGCTGGCTTATAACCCCATAAACCCGCCCCTGACAACACAGCTTCATCGAGGTTGTAAAACCCAAACTGCCATCAGCTGAGGATCGATCTATCAGAACACATTCACTTGTTTGTGGGGGACACCTGGATCAAACCATGACACTACCCATGGAGGGAGGGGGCCTGTGGCTCAACTGTGCGCTCAGATTTGCATTCCATTTGAATTTGCATTTTAGAATTTCTACCATGTGGCCAACATTATCCCTTGTCCCCCAGACAACCTCAGAAGACAAGGAAGAAGGAAATGTTCCTGTTCCTAAACTTCACAGGGAAACAGAGGCACAAGGGACAGGGTGACTTCTCTCCCCAGTTGGTAAACATCTGTCAGTTCCCTTGCTTTCCCTCCCATGTTTTATTCTTTTCCTCCTGCGACATTATGTCACCAGTGTGCCATCCCCTAGTTAGTTGAGCTGTGTTGGAAGGTCAAGTTGGATGAGTCATGCAAACCTTTGAATTGCTTTGTTTCTTAAGGAGTGCCCTTAACAGAAGTTGCCCTGCTGAACCCGCAGGTGTGGTGCTGAATAAAACTATGCGGCCTGCTCGAAAAGCCCCGTCATATGTTTACAGCTCACGCTCCATAAATTAATCTACTTCGAACTCAGTAACAGCTTAGTCAGCACAACTTGCTTCTAATAATAGCAGCGGCAGCCGAACACACGCACCTGTCATCCTGAAGGTGCTGAAGGAAGCTTCGCGCAGGTGTTTCTGGGTCTGTCTGTCTTTGTCTGTTTCTGTCTCTCTGTCTGTCTCTGTCTTTCTGTCTGTCTCTGTCTGTCTGTCAACTGTCTGTCTCTTTGTCTGTCTGTCATCTGTCTGTCTCTTTGTCTGTCATCTGTCTGTCTCTCATCTGTCTGTCTGTCTGTCTGTCATCTGTCTGTCTCTGTCTGTCTCTGTCTGTCTGTCATCTGTCTGTCTGTCTGTCTATCTGTCATCTGTCTGTCTCTCTCTGTCTGTCTGTCTGTTTCTGTCTGTGTCTGTCTGTCTTTCTGTCCATCTGTCTGGTCATATTTTTTGTCAAGCATCTAGAACCAGGTGCTCATAGTGTCGCAGCCAGCTCCTCATTGCTGGCAGAAAGATCTCAACCAAAAGCAGCTTGCGAAGGGAAGCTCCATGATGGCAGGGAAAACGATGGCATGAGCAGAGGCGGGACGTCACCTCCTGGCCAGCATTAGGTGGACAACAGCAGCAGGAGAGTGTGCCCAACACTGGCCAGGGGAAGCTGGCTGTGACACCCATAAGCCTGCTCCCAACAACACACCTCCAACAAGGTTCCAATTCCCAGATTGCCATCAGCTGGGGGTGAAGCATTCAGGACACATGAGTTTATGGAGGACACCTGGATTTTACCAGTACCATGGGAAGGTAGAAGGAAGCATGTATGGCTGAACGAGAGAACAGAACTCGGTCCAGCTAACCACATAGACGCATTGCCTCGTACATTTGCATCCTCCAAGGATGGAAGGCAGAGTTCATGAAATGCACTTGAAGTCATTTGTTTGCCGGGAATGCAGAGCTGCGGGAGCAGAGCAGGTGCAGGGAGCCAGTTGCGCGGGAAGGCTCACAGGTCACGTCCCCTATGAGCTAATATTAGGAACTCAGAGCATAGATATTTGTTGGAATTAGAGAAATGGAAACTGGTAGGCAGGGGAAAGAAAGGGGGAGAAAGAGAGAGAGGAGGGAGAATAATGTACTGTCTGTTTCAGGGAAGGAGGGATTGAAAGCTTTTTCAAGGCAGGGTCTTACTCTAGCCCAGGGTGACCTGGAATTTACTGTGTAGCGATGGGCTACAATCCTCCTGCCTCAGCCTCCAGGGTGCTGGGACTGTAGGTGTGAGCCACTGCCCTCAGTTTAGGGATTACAATTAGACTCTACAGGCCCTGAGGCAGGGCTACAATCCTCCTGCCTCAGCCTCCAGGGTGCTGGGACTGTAGGTGTGAGCCGCCACACTCAGTTTAGGGGTTAAAATGATTAGAGAGACCTAGAGGCTGGTGGCTGGCTCCCAGGGGGTGGGCGTGTGCACAAGACGATTCCCTGGGAAATGAGAACCAGATTGCATTAATACCAGTATAAGTACCTTCAGCCCCTTCCTCATTCTTCAGGAAAGATGTGGTCCTCTTCCAAGGGTCCCACCTCAGTCAAGTGTGACAGCTGGGATCAGATGGGAGAAGAAAGCTGATAATAGTGAGAGGAAAAGAAAACAGACCCTGTTGCTTCAAGTTCGTGACATGAAAACATGCACAGCACAGATAAACCACCCTAAACACATGTCACGTGTGAACGTCTGCAACTCTTCCCGGAGAGATCTTGATTCTCGTTCATGGATGTGTTCACCTTGTCATTTACTTTGATAAATAGCATTTGCTCATGGGATCAAGTCTGTTTCGAAACCTCTTCCTGCTTTACAGTCTCATGGTTTTTACGACTGGGAACCTGTTCTCATTTTGCTCTCTACAGGGTCACACAGTTTCTCGTTAACCATAGAAAGATGGCGAATCCCAGGAGCCTGGGCCCAGAGGTCGAAAACCATTGTTGGCATTCAGGACACATGTCAGACCGGGTAGTGTGAGAATGAAAATGGGTGGGGACACTGTCAGGGTCACTTCCTTCCTTGGCCAGTCTTTCAGGAGTTCCAGCTGAGCCAAGAAACAGGAATTGCATACTAAACCAGGCTCACAGGTTCTCTATGATGACTGGAAATATTATTGACTTTAAGGGACTAAACCATGCATTCCTTTTCCTCTCTTTTTGAAAAATATTTTATTTATTCATTTTCAAGCAGAGAGATACAGAGAGAGAGAGAGAGAGAGAGAGAGAGAGAGAGAGAGAGTGCATCAGGGCCACCACCTTGTGGGTCTGGCGTATGTGGGTCCTGGGGAATTGAATCCGGGGCTTTAGGCACTGGGGGCAGGTGCCTTAACCGCTGAGCCATCTCTCAAGCCCATTCCTCTCTTTTTTTTCTCTCTGTTTTTTAAAAAATATTTTTTATTTATTTATAAGCAGAGAGAGAGAGAGAGAGAGAGATAGAAGAGAGACACAGACAGAAAAAATGGGCAGGCCAGGGCTTCCAGTCACTTCAAAAGAACTCCAGATGCATGCACCACTTTGTGCATCTGGCTTTACGTGGGTACTGGGGAATTGAACCTGGGCTCTTCTGCTTTGCAGTCAAACAGCTTAACTGCTAGAAATTTCCAAACATCCAGAAAAGCTGAAAGAATAGTTCAGTAAGTATCCACCTATCTTCTTAGCCTATGGGCTTCAGTTCTCTCTACAAGTCACATGACTCATCCATTCCCTTTGAAAGTAAGTAGTGATTATCCATGGATGGGAGAGTCTCCAGCAAGTACAGCGGAGTCTTCTTAGAAGCTGGGTGGCCAGGAGGAATGCAGGCATGGCTTCTGGAATAGAGGTTTCCAACACTAGATAATTCCCACATTGATTCTCCAATAAGTGGCACCATTTCACAAAATCTACATAATAAATCCCCTCCTGGTAGCTCTCATGTTTGAAATTTTAAGTTATTTATTTGCAACAGAGAGAGAGAGAGAGAGAGAGAGGGAGAGAGAGAGAATGGACACATTAGAGCTGTTGCAAAGGAACTCCAGATGCATGTGCCACTTTGTGTATCTAGCTTTATGTGGGTACTGGGGAATCAAACCCAGTCACTAGGCTTTGCAGGCAAGTGCCTTAACTGCTGAGCAATCTTTCCATTGTTTATTTTAAAGGCAATTTTTTTTTTGGTTTATTGAGGTAGGGTCTCTCTCCAGCCCAGGCTGACCTGGAATTCACTCTGTAGTCTCAGGGTGGCCTCAAACTCATAGCAATCCTCCTACCTTTGCTTCCTGAGTGCTGGGATTAAAGGCGTGCAGCACCACACTGTTTTAAAGGCACATTTTTGTAAAAATATCCTATTTCACATGCAGACTAGAAGGTGGAATTGTCTCCTCCCAGCCTAGTAAGAACTAGCGTTATTTCCCAATACATATTTGGGGATATTAAGGAAGGAGTTAAAGTCTTTCATTATTTTTGCCTGTGACTTAAGCATAATAGAATCCTCACTTTCCAAGGTGAAAGATGTTAAATATCACATTAACACTTGCTAATGACTGCAAGGTATCACTGAACGACACATTATAATAATGGTTATTTGCTCCAGAAAATAATTATATTCCTTTAATGTGCTCATAAGATCCATGCAATTTTTAACCGCTGTTTTGTTCCCAACCCACCTTGTACACAGAGAACTTAATGCCTTTAATCAGTGGCTAGATGACAGAAGAATGAAATTATTCATAGGAAACTATGGATGTCCTATCTTTGTGTCAGAACCCACCAGAGAATTTAACTCCAAGTTCTGGAAAAACTATTGACAGACAGATGGGATGTGAACTTAATGAACCAGCTACAGAATAGCACCTTCCAATCCATCAATCCCCTCTCTGGAACGTTCTTTTTACCAACCCTCCATTACTAGTCCACACATGACAAATCCTCAACAATTGTGGTCTAAAGTTGGACAAAAGCCATTGTAACTAAACAATAATGGTAAAACAGTAAAGCCAGCTGTTTTAGGGAAAATGTAGTGTGACGTTAGCACCCAGCCCCTCTTGACCTGGCTCTATGTCTTGTGTCGTGCTGTATTTCAGGGAGAGTCTAGCTCAGTGGTTTCAGTCTGAAGATCAGGGGGTCAAAGTGTCAATGAGGGCTGTCAAAATCCAATTCCCAGGCAGGTGTGGTGGCGCACGCCTTTATTCCCAGCACTCAGGAGGCAGAGGTAGGAGGATCGCCTTGAGTTCGAGGCCAGCCTGAGATTACATAGTGAATTCCAGGTCAGCCTGGGCTAGAGCAAGACTCTGCCTTAAAAATAAACTAACAAACAAACAAAAAATAATCCAATACCCTGGCCCAACCCTAGCGGTTTTGGTAAGGCAGGTCTGGAGTAGGGCCCAGGATTCCTTGCTCTGTTCAGTTCCCTAGGAGATCCTGAGGTAGACCATGGTGTATGCTTTGACCTAGAACTGTGTCCAGCACCTGAGGTTGCTAAGACCTACGTCACATATGAACCAGCCCAAGGCTTGTCTTTGCTGGTTGACTAATGCTAACAGTTCCCATCCCGTGCTAAGTCACTAGCCAAGAGAAACAAGGGACCATCATCCTACCACTAAGAACCACTGATGGGCTGATCCTGAAAAGGGTGTTTTCTTCCCACTAGGCCTGAACCTCTGAAAGTAATTTACATGATAGGACACCTATCTGTTACGTGAAACAAGGCCTCATGGGTGTGTGGTGTGTGTGGTGTGTGTGTGTGTGCGCACCCGCACACAATTTTTACAACCCAGGAAGCATGTTGAACTAAGTGCAGTTTCTGCTTTTAAAACTAGTATTTTGGGCTCTCTTGCCTCTTTTTTTTTGCCTTCTGAGACCCTTGTGTGATCAGCTCTCATATGATCACATGGCCTAGACCCCCACATGAGCTTCGAACCCTTTCCCCTCGCTGGGCTCTGCTTTGTAAATTTCTCTTAGTGGTAGCCACAGCTTTCCTGCGTCTCCCACAGAAAACACACAGCCAAGATCCTAGATCCCTCTCTTCCCTCGTGGATGCTGCCCGCCGGCATCCACTTTAACCTCTCCTGACAGTGTTACTTTCTCCTCAGTGAGGAACCACTTTCCATGGGCTTGCCGCTTTGCTTCAAGTTCCCCCTAAACTTCCATCTTTCTTAAGCATGTTTTCCGCATGACATCATGTTCTTTTATTATTATTATTATTATTATATTGTCCATAATGAATTACATTATTTAGTGGGCAAATAATGAGTTGTTATCCCCAATTCCCCAATTCCCCCCCTTCCCATCCCCAATCAGCTGGATATCCTCCTCCGTGGGCTGTCTGTATTAGTCCTTGTGACAGGGGACCATGGATATCCTAGTACTCAGCCCGGTCTTCCTGGCCCAAGTGTGTTGTTACTGAGGGGTGCCATGCCTCTGGACAGTCTCCCCCACCATGGCTCTCACAATCTTTCCGCCCCCTCTTCCGCTCAGTTCCCTGAGTCATGGTGGGTGAGTAATAAGGCTGCTTTAATGTTGTGAGCTTCGGGGTCTTTGTATTGAAAATTGTTGGTTTCTGTCACCCTGGCTTATTCTGTGTTGATTGAATGGCTGTGGCTGTGGGTCCCTTGTTCATCCCATCATTCTCTGCGGGGTTCCATATGGATCCTCCACGATATGACTATGGTGGCTCATCTCTTGCCGGGATCTCAGCTATCTGCCTATGGTCGGATGGTAGGATTAGATGGGCCACAGCTCTCTCGCTGTATCCTGAAAAATACAAACAATCTCCATCGGAGAGTGAGATCAGTACAGGTTAACAAATAGACACAATTCTGGAACACCTAGATTCTATTTTTAGTAGCCTCCCCGTCAATTGCTCCCATATTGAATCTTTTCTTGTGAGCCCAAGAGTACGGGATCCAGTGCCTATTGCCCTGAATCCCTAGTTCCAGTCAAGGGCTCCCCCTCACTAAGTGGAATATTTGGCCGAATCTAAAAGCTGTTGATTGTCTCCCCCAGGCCCAGGCTCCTCCATTGCACGAGTGTTCCTTTCTTGGTTTGCTGTTCTCTTCCAGTAGGAGGTGTGGTCAGCCTACTCATGACCGCAGACTGTTTCATGCCAGTGGTCTCTGTTTACTCCAGCTGTCATTGATCAGTTTCCCCTGGCAGCTTGTGCAGTGCCTTCCAGCACTGCACTAACTGGCATCTGGGGGCTGGATACCATTCCAGACCTTGAAGGGTCTCTTGATGCTGATCGGTGGCATTCTGTGGTTTCTTCGGCAACAGGGTTTGGCCTCAGGCCTGGGGAGGGCACTCAAGAGCATGACATCATGTTCTGTGAGGTGTTTTCCCTCAGCGATCCTTCTTTTATTTTGATTTATTTATTTATTTATTTTCCTCCGTGATCTTTCTTTAAGTGCCCGGTTTCCCCTCAGCTTCCCTCCCTGGGAGAGCACAGAGTGAATGCCACGTGGATTTCTCCTAGATTGCACCTTTCGCATCTTTCCTTGAAGCCTCAGTTTCTTTTAGCTTTCTGTGTGCTTGGGCTCGAGTTTTCCTCCAAACTCCCATCTTTCTGAAATATATTTTCTTCATGAGAAAGTGTTCTTTCTTCCCAGATCCCAGTTCCCCTCAAACAACTCCACAATTTGTGATTTTTTTTCTCCTAAATAAACCCAATGATTCATAAAACAACAAAAAAAAAAAAACAAAGAAACAAAAAATCCCTAGTATTTTGGGGCTGGAGAGATGGCCCAGTGGTTAAGGCGCTTCCCTGCAAAGCCTAACAACCTGAGTTAATTCCCCAGTCCCCATGTAAAGCTAAATGCACAAAGTGATGCATGCACCTGGAGTTTGTTTGCAGCAGCTAGAGGCCCTGGTGAGTCCATTCTCTCTCTCTCTCTCTCTCTCTCTCTCTCTCTCTCTCTCTCTCTCTCTCTCTCTGCCAGCAAATAAATAAAAATATTTTCACAAACGAGTACTTCTTGCTAAGCGCATCTCACATCAGCAAAGGAAAGTCTGCACCCCGTTCATATTGCTTTCTAATACATCAATCACATTTGGAATAAATACACTTTCAAGATCAATTCCAGTAGCTTTAAGGCATCCACACCGTACAAGACTCCACAGGGCCTCCACCCTCCTGCTGGCCAGGAAGTCGGTTCTGCTCTGAAAGACGCGTTGTCTTGTCCAAGAGGGTTTGCAGACTAGAATCTGAGGTCAATGCGTTCTCTTCTCTTCCTGGATCGCCCACTTGTCCAGCATCCCGTGGGCACTATGCTGTTTTCCAGACACGGGATGAATCCTACCCCAGGGCTTCTTCCAGTTCTCAGACGTAGAATAAAACAGCAGAGGAGTGGGCTCTGTTTTCAGCTCCATAAACCGTGTGGCCTAAGGCAAGCACCTTTATCTTTGGTACATTGACTTATTTATCGGTATGATTTTTATTTCATCTCTTAGATTATGCCGTGTCTTTGAAGCCTTCCAAGTGGATGAAATGCAGAGCAAATGAACCATTTTGACCTCTTTGAAATGCCACCCTGGCCCATGACATTCGTCTCGTCCCGTTGCATCCCGTGTCTCCCACAGCTGCTTCCCAAAGTGACAACACCAAATACTTCCTGAATCTCTGTCTCCAACGACAGATGGGCTCCACTGAGGCAGATCGTGTCTGACTTCAGAAAGCTCTGCTGTCTGTTTTGTTAATGGCTTTACTGAAGCAAAATCGACACACAAATAAGCTGCGGAATTTAGTGGGCATAATTTGTTAGATTTTGACATCCGATCAACTAAACCATAAGGGACTGGAAAGATGGCTCAATGGGTGGACTGGTTGCCATGCAAGCTTGGGGACCTGAGTTCAGATCCCACGTAAAACCCAGGCATGGTGACTGACGGGCACCTGTAATCTCAGCACTGAGGAGGTGGAGGCAAGAAGATCCGCAAAGCTTTCTGACTAGCTTGTGAAGCTACCTCAGTGAGCTTTAGGTCTAGTGAGAGGCCCTGTCTCAAAAAAATGAGGGGGCTGGAGAGATGACTCAATGGTTATGGCGCTTGCCTGCAGAGCCTAGCAACCCCAGGTTGAATTGAACCCAGGTTCAATTCCCCAGTACCCCAGTAAAGCCAGATGCACAAAGTGGCCCTTGTATCTGGAGTTCCCTTGCAAAGGCTAGAAGCCTTCCTGTGCAACCCCTCTCTCTCTCTCTCCCTTTCTCTCTCTCTCTCCTTAGAAATGAATAAGATAAAATATTTTAAAATTAAATAAAATGAGGTGGAGAATGACTGAAAAACACACATGAAATCCACTTTGGCCTCCGCACACAAAATCACACATGTGCATGCTCACCTGCACACATATGAACACACATGCGTGCGCGCAAACACATGCATACAAAAAATAAATTAAATCTGGTCTATGTAGTGTTGTTCTATCTGACTTCTTTTGCTTGGCATAATAGTTCTTTGAGTCATTCATGTTCTTTTTTTTCAATATTTTATTTATTTATTTGAGAGAGAAAGGGAGGGGGGCAGACACAGAGAATGGGCACCCCAGGGCCTCCAGCCACTGCAAATGAGCTCCAGACACATGTGTCACCTTGTGCTTGCCTGCAAAGCCTAATGACCTGGATTCGAGTCCTTGGTACCCACATATAACCAGAGGAACAAAGTGCACATGCATCTGGAGTTCATTTGCAGTGCCTAGAGGCCCTGGTGCACCCATTCTCTCTCTCTCTCTCTCTCTCTCTCTCTCTCTCTCCTATCTCTACTTGTAAATGAATAAATGAATAAATAAATATTTTCTTAAAAAAAGACAGGGCTTCATATTGCCCAGACTACTAAAGCTGGCAATCCTCCTGCCTCAACCTCCTGAGTGCTATGATTATAGGTATGAACCACCATATCTTGCTGCATAATTTTGATACTAATTCAAATGCTATTTGTATTTCAATTACCAGTTATTTGTTGCTTGTATATAGAACTAGTTAATTTTTATACCTTAATCTTGAATCCTATAATATTCTTAATCTCGTTTACATATTATAGTAGCTTTAAAATATATTCAAATAGGTGATCTACATAGTTAATTATGTCTTTGAAAATAAAAACAGTTTTACTTCCTTCTTTCTAATTAGAATGCCATTTATTTATGTCCTGTTGTGTGGGTTAGATCCTCTGATATTTTCATATATACATACATACATATATATATATATTTGGGTTTTTTTTCGAGGTATGGTCTTACTCTAGCCCAGGCTGACCTGGAATTCACTATGTAGTCTCAGGGTGCTCTCGAACTCATGACAATCTTCCCACCTCTGCCTCCCAAGTGCTGGGATTAAAGGTGTTCGCCACCATACCTGATTGATATATTGTTGAATAGAAGTGGTAAAATATATATATATACTTGTCCTATTCTTGAACTTATGGGGCGAACATTCAGTCTTTTGCCATTAATTACTAGGTGAGCCATAGTGTTGAATTGTTGTTTTGTGAGTTCATGCGCTCAGGCTGAGGAAACCCACTTCCGCTCACAGGTCACTCTGACTCTTCTTGGTCTTTTCTTTTTATATCAAGAAATTTTGATGATTTTGCAAGGAGTTTTCCGTTATCAATTCTTCCTTTCACTGTTTCCAGAAAATATATCTTTCATGGCTTGAATCACTTCAAATTTGTCAAAATGTGTATTATGCCCAGAACACAGTGCGTCTTGATAACTACCGTACAGGTATGGGAAGAGTGTGTCTGTAGTTGAGGGCTCTCTAGGCATAAATAGGTGATGTTATTGGTAACACTGTTCAAGTCTTGCGACTTGAATAATCATTGACTTTTCCTCCACTTATATCAAAATTTTAAAATATTTTATTTATTAATTTTAGAGAGATAGAAAGAGAGACAAACAGGGGCTGAAGAGATGGCTTAGTGGTTAAGGCGTTTGCCTGCAACGCAGAAGGACCCAAGTTTAATTCCCCAGGGCCCATGTAAAGCCAGATGCACAAGAGGGCGCATGTGTCTGGAGTTCATTTGCAGTGGCTGGAGGCCCTGCTGTGCCCATTCTCTCTCTGTGTCTGCCTCTTTCTCTCTCTCATAAATAAATAAAATATTTTTTTAAAAAAGAAAGAGAGACAAACAGAGTAAGTATGTGTACGCCAGGGCCTCCTGCTCCTGCAAACCAACTGTAGACACGTGAGTTACCCTGTGCATCTGGCTTTAGGTGGGCACTGGAGAATCAAACCCAGACCATCGGGCTTTGCAAGCAAGTACCCGTGACGGCTGAGCCATCTATCGATTAGTGAAAGAAGGCTATGAAACCTCTGTCTAGTGTTCCTAGTAATTCTACCAATTTTATTTGATTTATGCACTCACTACTTATTTTTGAAACAGGATCTCCTAGGAAGCACAGCCAGTCTCAAACTTTTTTTTTATTGCCCATAATGAGTTACATTGTTTAGTGGGCCAACAATGAGTTGTTAGCCCCAATTCCCCAATGCCCCCCTCCCCATCCCCAATCAGCTGGATATCCTCCTCCGTGGGCCTTCTGGATCAGTCCTTGTGACAGGGGACCATGGATAGCCTAGTATTCAACCAGGTTCTCCTGGCCCAAGTGTGTTGTTACTGAGGGGTGCCATGCCTCTGGATCGTCTCCCCCACCACGGCTCTCACAGTCTTTCTTTCCGCCCCCTCTTCCACTCAGTTTTGATCCCTTGCCTCAGCCTCCTGAGTGCCAGGATCACAGGTGTGCCCCACCATGCCCGACACACTTCATGTTTACTTGAAACTTTGCTATTAGCTGTGTAAACATTTAAGATTAGAATGTGCTCATGATACATTGACCCTCGGTTACTGTTAATTCACTTTCATAGGTCACGGTGATATTCTTTGCTTTTAAACTCTCTTTGATAGGAACACATCTCTCTTGCCTCACCGAGGTGTGGATGATTCAATATCTGAATTTCATCTGAAATCTTGATATGAATTTTCCCTGAATGGTTATATTGTGCATAGAGAGTGGGGGAGGGAAAAGGAGGAAGGGAAAAAGAAGGGAGGGGAAGAAAGAAAGAGGGCTGGGAAGATGGCTCAGCAGTTAAGGCACTTGCCTACAAAGCCTAAGGACCCGGGTTTGATTCCTCAGTGCCTGCATAAAGCCAGATGCAGAAAATGGAGCCTGTGTCTGGATGCCCTGGCACATCCATTCTCTCTCTTTTTCTCTGTATCTCTCTCTCTCTCTCCTTACAAATAAATAAAAATATTTTTTAGAAAGAGAGAGAGAATGACTCATTAATTAGGATTCCACCCTTTTGACTTGATTTAACTTTCAGAGCCTCTCTCTCCCTTCCCCCAGATACAGGCACTCTTGGGATGAGGGCTTGAACATGAATTTTACAGAAGATATGATTCAGTTCATAATATAAATTATGAGCCAATATTGATATAGTATAATTGTTTTAATTAGCGTGTTTAAACATTTACAGCTTCTGGTTGCTGATAAGGTTTGATTTAAACTAATCATATCTAACTTTATTTTCAGTTTTCCCATATGTCCTTATTTACTTTTTTCCCCCCTCTCTATCTGAACAAAGCTTCTTGAAGCCTGAAATGATTTTTTAAATTTTTAGTTATCTATTTGCAAGCAGAGAGGGAGAGAATGGGTGTGCCATCCTCCAGCCACTGCAAATGAACTCCAGATGCATGTGCCACTCTACACATCTGACTTTGCGTGGGTGCTGGGGAATCAAACCCAGGCTGTCAAGCTTTGCAAACAAGTGCCTTTGACTACTGAGCCATCTCTCCAGCCCTAAGCCTGCAAGAATTTAAATGCCTTTTGCCTGTTTTCAGTGACTTTCCTAGGGACTGCTTCCTGGCCCCTATCCATTCCTTAGTCTACTGCTAGATCTTGGGGATAAATGTCCAGTATACCTTGTCCCTAAGTGGGATAGAATTCAGAGGAGAATAATTCTCAGAGCCTTAGAATGTTCACTGAAAAGTTTTCAGAACTTGTTTCTCCCCAGTTAGGCAGTGCCATTCCCCTACGTTTCCTTCATATACTCACCCTGTGTCCTCCTCAATCCTAGATGGTAACTTGATCATCCCGAGTTCTTGGGGTATCAAAACTGGACATTGCACTCACACCTACATTCCTCAGCTCCGGCTCTGTCCTAGAACACACCCCACCCACTTTTCCCTTTAAACTTCCCTCTCTGATGGCACCTTGGGGCCCACCTCTATCAGCCCCCAGGTTCTCTTGAGTCTGTTGTAAGACACTTCCCATGCCATAAATAGTCCGTTTGCCCCCACCAGGTGGCAAAATTTTGAGGTCAAAGAGGCCAAATTAATTTTAAAGTCTTTTTTCAGACTACTCTTATGGGGGTCAAGATTCTTGGCTATAAGCAACAGAAATGGATTTTAAGTGACTTAATCAGAGAAGGAATGAATTGGGAAGAGTATCCCTATATAGATAATGAAATTAATGGTACGATAAATAACTGGACTTGGCCTAAGACCCAAGAGGCTGGTGGTGTGGCAGCTGGCGACACGTGTCGTCCACTGAGCTCTGTCACCTTTGCTTCTCTGGCAGACTCTGCCCTTGTCCCTTGTCTTCCTTCCAAACTTGTCTCTGTCTTTGCATTCTTGCTTTGGGATACAAAGACACTGGGTCGTGGCGTCCAAGTGCTCAACCAGAGGGCGAGGGGCGCAGAAAACAAAGGGCTTCCAGTTTCCTGGGTGTTGGGGTGACTCAGCTCAACAGGACAGTCAGTGTCCAGGGGAAGAAACAATCATGGCTTCAGCTCCAAGATCCTCTTCCTTTGTCTTGTGCTAACTTTATTCTGAGGAATATTCTTTATTCTTTGGGGAAGACATCCAAGCCACAGAAACACTTGCGTGTGGAATTTTTAGAAATCCAATTCATCAGGCTGGAGAGATTGCTCAGTGGTTAAGACACTTACCTACAAAGCCCAAGGACCCAGGTTCCCTAGTACCCATGTAAAGCCAGATGCACATGGTAGCACATGCATCTGGAGTTCATTTGCAGTGCCTGGAGGCCCTGGTGCGCCCCTTCTCTCTGTTTCTCTTCCTTCTATCTCTATCTGCTTACAAATAAATAAAACATATTTTAAATCCCACTCATCATAGAAGTAATGAATAAAATGCTGAGACGTAT
>PVHP010028305.1:10524-23319 GCA_004024765.1 Zapus hudsonius | reverse complement strand
TGGGTTTTGGTCTCAGTACATTTTGCCTCTCCAGAACAAAATTATTTCAAATAAAAAAAATCCCCAGCAAACTGTAATACTATATTCCAGTTCATTCTAATATGTCCGACTTTAAGTGACTCATATTCATTTTCCCCTTGAAACTGAAAGAAGAAAGGTCTTATTACAGGCATGAAAGAAAACTGTTTCTGATATCATTTTGTGCCTTCTTTATTTCCATCAGTTGCTGATTTGTGATAAATTATCTAGAATATTTTCTTTGTACTCATAAAAGTATAGAGAGGGAAGCCAAATAAAACCTAATGATAGACATTACCAGCATATTTCAAATAAATATTTAATAAAAGGCTAACTAATTCAAGGTACTTGGAAACATAAATAAAAGAAAATTTATAAGAGGAGGAACTGAAGGAATGTTTCTTTAGAAGCAGCTCTCTTTTACTTTGTCTTGTATAGTGTATAAGCTCTTTATATGAATTCCAGGGAGGTTTAATACATTAAACCTGCTGCATTAAGCATATCTTGCATCTATATTAATCTGTATGATTTTCTGAGTATTTATTATCACATGTATTCATCAAGAATGTAAAGAGGTTGCTATTTCCAAAAGCACTTAGAGTCTGAAATATGAGAAATATGATTTTCAGCACTGAAACACAAAGGCCACCTTAGACACAGTGTGGTGAACAAACCATATGAGGATCTCCTATGAAAAAATCTGAAATTAGGAGTCCTGATGAAGATTACAAAGAATTCATTAACATAATGCAAAGTGCATGTTTTGATGCTACCCCCTCAGGTACATATTGTAAAAAGGTGTATTTCTAATTACCTGCCTTCAAATTATTTTATGAATATCAAGACTGTAACCTTGGTAAATAAAAGTGAGAAGGCTGCATAACATTTACATGTTCAAGCAATTTATTACACACCATACCTTCTTATTTCTTTTTCCACTTTAGAACATGACTTTTTTAATCCATCCTTGGCATAATATTCCATTACTTAATAACAATCCAGCAAATTTACTTAGAACCAGAAAGTCATCTAATGACTCATCTAAAGGATGCATATAAAATAAAAGTGATTGTGTATTTTGTACCATTTGAATAGTTCCAGAGTTACTTAGTCTTATCACAACTGATGTTGGAACCTTTGACATAAAGCAGAAAGCAGAAGTTCTGTGGTTTGTGACCCTTTCCAGAGAATATAAAAGTTTATAGTGGCTGGATATAAATAACTAACATTGAAATTTGTTTCTTCTAATGAAAATTCCGAGACAGCCCAAACACAGCATATGAGTCCTTTTTTTATTATCCATAATTAGATACACTTAATAAGGGAATAATGTGTTGATGTCTCCAGTTTCCTATTTCCCTCTTCCCTGTCCCTGGTTACCGAGGGCGTCTGGATCAGTCCATGGGGTAGGGGGTTGTGAAAAGCCTAGGAGTCAGCCCGGTTCCACCCCTCTTTGCATGTAGTTACTGAGGGTGCAGTGTCTCTGGATATTCTCCCCCACCATGTCTCTTACAATCTTTCTGCCCCCACTTCCGCTCAGTTCCCTGAGTCATGGTGGGTGAGAGTTAAAGCTGCTTTGTAGTTGAGGCCTTAGGGGCCTCTGTGCTTCTGCTTGAGGTTGTGTTTAAAATTGTTGGTGTCTGTTTTGCTGGTTCATCCTGGGTTGATCGATTGGCTATGGTTATATGTCTCTTGCTTATCCCATCACTGCCTGCGGGGTTCCATGTGGATCTCCACGATAGGTCTGGGGTGGCGCATCTCTTGCCAGGAAGACAGCTATCGGCCTGTGGCTCAGTGGTAGGGTTGGAAGAGCCACGGCTCTCTTGGTGACTTCTGAAAAATACAAACAGAATCTCCATCAGAGAGTTAAATCAGTAAAGGTTAATTGAGATACAATTTCCTGATTTGGCTAGATTCTATTTTTGGTACATTTTTGTAAATCACTTGTGAAGTGAGTTTCTCTTTGGTGTCCTAAAATATTGGTTCCCTTTGTAATTTACCCTGAAATCCCAGTTCCAGTCACAGACTCCCCTTCACTGAGTGGATTTCTTGGCCAAATTGTCAGCTGTTGATTGCCTCCCCCAGGCTTTGGCACCTCCATTGCACAAGTGCTCCTTTCATGGTTCCTTGTTCTCTCCCAGTAGGCAGTGTGTTCAGCCTACTCATGGTGGCCTACTGTGTTTCATGACAGTGGTCTCGGTTTATTCTAGCTGTCGTTGACCAGTTTTCCCTGGCAGCTTATGCAGGGCCTTCCAGCTCTGCACTAACTACCATCTGGGGGCTGGTTACCATTCTGAACCTCTTAGGGATTCTTGGTGCTGTTAGATGGCTTTCTGTGGTTCTTCAGCAACAGGATCTGGCCTCAGGCCTGGGTTTGGTAATCAAGAGCTTTGACAGAATCCTGTAGTGTATTGGGGAAATCATGGGTCATTTTTGTCAACATCTCAGTGAAGGAAGGATTCCATGGCTGGGGCCAGGAGCTGCTAGACTACTCAAATTTTCACAAACTTAGACACTCAGCCCAAATTCTTGGCCCAGCTTGCCAGATGGTACCCACTCCGTGCTCATTAGTGAACATTGTCCACATGAGGATTTTATAATTTTGGACCAGATTTGGTTAAACTTCATGTTTAAGACATCCCCTCCTCCCCCACCCACTTCTTACTTCTCTTTCCCAAACTCTCAATTCTGGTTGGTTTGCTTAGAGTTTACTGTTATTCAGGTTAGGAACCAACTATGAGGGATAATATGCTGCGTTCGATTCTCTGATCTTTTGAGAGTTCACTTAATAAGATCTGCTCAAAGTCAGACCATTTTTTCCTAAACTTTGATGTGTCATTTTTCCTTTCAGCTGAGTAAAATTCCATCATGTAAATATACCACAGTTTCGTTGTCCATTCCTCCATGAATGGTCATTTGGGTTGACTCAAATTCTTGGCTATTAAGAATTGAGCTGCTATGAACATTGTTGTACAATTTTTTCTGCATCAAGATGTGACATGATACCTAGTAGAAGGATAGCTGGGTCCATTGGTAGTTCTATGTCTATTCTGTTCAAGAGTCTCCACACTGCTTTCCATAGTGGATGAACAAGTTTGCAATCCCACCAGCATGTGAATGAGGGTTCCTTTTTTCCCGCATCCTCGCCAGTAACTATTGTTGTCGGTTTTCTTTATGATTGCCATTTTGACAGGGGTAAGATGGTATCTCAATGTGGTTTTGATTTGCATTTCCCTGATGCTTAAGGATGCTGAGCACTTTCTTAGATGAGTCAAAGCCATTTGTGTTCCTCCTCTGTGAATTCTCTGTTGAGATCAGTGCCCCATTTTGTGAGGGGGCTATTTGAGATTTTATTATGCATTTTTTTGAGTTCACTTTAAGATCTGGAGATTAGGCCTTTGCCTGAGTTATAGCTAGTAAAAATTGTCTCCCAGTTTGATGGGGGTCTATTGACTCTGAGTATGGTTGGTTTGTCTGTACAGAGGCTTTTGAGCCTGATCAGGTCCCATTGGTTAAGTGATTGTTGCATTTCCTGGGCAGCTAGAGATTTGCTCAGGAAATTTTTCCCTACTCCTATTTCATGTAGAGTTCCTCCTATTTTTTCTTCCAGGGTGTTCAGGATTACAGGATGTATATTGAGGTCTCTGATCCATTTGGAGTTGATTTTTGTGCATGGCGAAAGGAGTGGGTCTATTTTCATTTTTTTTACACATGATTATCCAATTCGTCCAGCACCATTTGCTGAAGATGCTATCTTTGGCCCAGCGTACATTGTTGGCCCCCTTGTCAAAGACCAAATAACTGAAGTTACTTCCAATTAAAGCTGGGTCTTCAATCTTGTTCCATTGATCTGTCTGTCTGTTTTTATGCCAGTACCATGCTGTTTTAGTTACTATGGCTTTGTAGTATGTTTTAAGTCAGGCATGGTGATTCCTCCTAAGTAGGTTTCTTTACTTAGACTAGTTTTAGCTATCCAAGGTATTTGCCCTTCTAAATAAATTTAGAGATTATTTTGTCTATGTCTGTGAAGAAAGAGGTTGAGATTTTTACCAGCATAGCATTGAATCTGTAAATTGCTTTTGGCAGGATTGCCAATTTTTCTATATTGAGTCTCCCTAACCATGAGCATGTAATATCTTTCCATCTTCTCAAGTCCTCCTTTATTTCCTTCTTGAGGGTTTCAATATTTTCCTTATATAAGTCCTTTACAACCTTGGTTATTGATATTCCAAGGTATTTGATTTTCTTTGAGGCTATAGAAAATGGGAAAGTCTCTCTGATGTTTTTTTTTTCTGTCTGCTTGTCTTCTACATATAGAAAAGCTACTGATTTTTGTGTGTTAATTTTATATCCTACCACATTGCTGAAGGCATTAATCACCTTCAAGAGATTGCTGATACTATTCTTTGGGTCTGATATATAAAGAATCATGTCTTCTGCAAAGAGGGATAGTTTAATTTCTTCCTTTCTGATTTGTATCCCTTTTATGCCCTTCTCTTGTCTAATTGCTTGGGCTAGAACTTCAAGCACTATGTTAAAGAGCAGTGGTGAGAGTGGACACCGCTGTCTTTTTCCTGAATTGATTGGGAACTCCTTGAGTTGTTCCACATTGAGAACAATTTGTGCTTTGGGAGTTTTGTAAATTGTCTTCATTAAGTTGAGATATAGGCCATCTATTGCAATTCTTTCCAAAGCTTTGAACATGAAGTGGTGTTGAATTTTGTCAAAGGGCTTCTCTGCATCTATTGAGACAACCATGTGGTTTTTGTGGTTGAGTCAATTAATGTGGTGGATTACATTTATCGACTTGCGTATGTTGAACCATCCCTGCATCTCTGGGATACAGCCAACTTTGTCAGGGTACATAATTTTTTGATGTAGAGTTGTATCCAGTTTGCTAGGACTTTGTGCAGGATTTTTGAATCTAAGTTCATCAGAGATATGGGTCTGTAGTTCCCTTTTTTGTTGCATCCTTACCTGGTTTTGGGATTAGGGCAATGGTAGCTTCATAGAAGGTGTGTAGAAGTCTTCAGTCTTTTTCTATGCTTCTAACAAGCTTCAGAAAGAGTGGTTTTAGTTCTGTGATGAAGGCTTGGTAGAATTCAGCTGAGAAACCATCTGGTCCTGGGCTTTTCCTTTAGGAAGGTTTTTTATTACATCTTCAATCTCTGTGGATGTGAAAGGTTTATTTAGTGACTTTATCTCCTCTGGGTTAAGCTTTGGTAGTTGGTAGGTGTCCAAAAGCTTATCCATTTCTTCCAGGTTCTCTAATTTTCTGGAGTAGAGGTTTTGGAAGTATGACCTGATGATTCTTCCAATCTCTTTGGTATCAGTTGTGATCTCACCCTTGTCCTTTCTGATTTTGTTGATTTGGCCTTTCTCGGTTCTTTGTTTGATTAGATTGGCCAGGAGTTTGCCAATCTTATTAACTTTTTCAAAGAACCAACTCTTTGATTTATCTATTTTTTAAATTGTTTTCTTTATTTCCAATTCATTAATATCAGCTCTGATTTTAATTATTTCCTTTCCTCTTGAGCTCCTCAGGATAGCTTTTTCCATCTGTTCCAATGATCTTAGGTGGGTGATTAGGTGATTGACTTGAGACCTCTCTGTCTTTGATATGAAGGCATTTAGTGCAACGAACTTTCCCCTCAGAACTGCCTTCATTGTGTCCCACAAGTTCTGATAAGATGTGTTATCGTCATCATTGATTACTAGGAAATTCTGAATTTCCTGTTTTATTTCTTGGATGACCCAATCATTTTTTAGGAGCGCATTATTCAGGCTCCAGTACTTTGTGTATTTTCTGGATCCTGTTCCATTGTTAATTTCTACCTTTAATGCACTATGGTCCGATATAATGCAAGGAACTACATCAGTCTTCCTGAATTTGTTTAGGGATGATTTATGACCTAGGATGTGATTAATTTTAGAAAAAGTCCCATGTGCTGTTGAGAAGAATGTATATTTTGTGTCTTTGGGGTGGACCGTTCTGTAAATATCTGTTATTCCCAGTTGGTCAATGGTGTTATTGAGCTCCGTTATGTCCCTGCTGATCTTATGTTTGGTGGATCTGTCTAGAGATATAGAAGAGTTGTATTAAAGTCTCCTACTATGATGGAATTAGAGTCTATTTCTGCTTTATTTTTGAGTAGGGTTTCCTTTATGAACTGTGTTGCACAGAAATTTGGTGCATATATTTTAATGATGGTGATATCTTCCTGTTGGATCATTCCTTTGATGAGTAAGAAATGACCATCATTATCCTTTTTAATTAATTTTGGTGTAAAGTCTATTTTGTCAGAGATTAATATAGCCACACCTGCTTTCTTTTTACTTCCACATGCCTGATAAACTGTTTTCCATCCTTTTACTCTAAGAAGATTGCTGTCTTTAGAGGTAAAGTGTGTTTCCTGAAGGCATCAGATGTAAGGGTCCATTTTTCTGATCCACCCTGCAAGCATGTGTCTTTTTATAGGGGAGTTAAGTATATTTATATTCAGTGATATAACTGTGAGGTTTGCCTTAAGCCCTGCTTGATGAAGGGCTAATGGGGGTTGTTGTCTGTCCTTCTGTTATTAGCACACTGACTGTGATTGTCGTGCCTGATATCTGGTACTCTTCTAAGGTAGATTTCTTGTTTCTTCTGTGTGGGATATTTCCTGTATAGGATCTTCTGTAATTTTGGCTTTGTCTTCAAATAGTTGTAGAGCTGGTTTACTTCATGGAACACTTTCAATTCTCCATCTAATATGAAGGATAGCTTTGCTGGGTACAGTAGTCTAGGTTGCAAGCCATACTTCTTTAGGCCCTGAAAAGCATTATTCCAAACCCTCTGACTCTTTTGGTTTCTAATGAGAAATCTGAAGTAACTCTGATGGATTTTCCTTTATAAGTTATGGTTCGCTTTTCTCTTGCAGTTTTGAGTATTTTCTCTTTGCTTTCTATGTTAGGCATATTGATTAAAATGTGTCTTGGAGAATTCCTCTTCATGCCCTGTCTGTTTGGAGTCATCTGGGCCCCTTGAATTTTGAGTGGGCTTTCTCTTGTTAGATAGGGGAAGTTTTTTTGAATAACTCTGTTGAAAATATTTCCTATGCTCTTGGCCTGGGCTTCTTCTCCCTCTGGGATCCCCATGATTCTAATATTGGGCCTCTTTAAGGAGTCACATAGATCCCTCATATTTTGCTCACTTGATTTCTTGAATTTATTGAAACCTATGACATCCTTATTAATTCCTTCTGTCTCATGCTCAAGGTCTGATATTCTGTCTTCCAGATTGTCAACTCTGGGACTGATTGATTCTAGGGAGGTTTTTAACAACTCCATTTCATTTTTTGTTTCTTCTTTAATTTTGTTAATAGGCTCCAATTCTTTGGTGAGATCCAATTTCCAGTCTTTTTTTTTTTTTTTTGGCTTGGGATTCTTGAAAATCATTTTAAGTTTTCTTAAGTCTCCATCAAATTTAATCAATTGATTTTCTAGCTCCTCCCGAAGTTGGTTCATCTTCAATTCACTTAATGTGTTTCTGAATTCATTCTTATTTCTCTCCATTAAATTCAGTCTGGGGTCTATGCTTGAGTTGTTGAGCTTCGTCTCATTCATGTCTTTTTTCATAGTTTCCATATCAGCCATTAACTGCTTCATTTTTGCATTGCAGTTGTGGTCAGGAGTCATATTATTCTCTCTTTGGGATTGTACATTTGTTTTCTTCACTTCTTTGCCACTTTCCTGTTCCATAATGGGACTAGGGGCTCTGAGTTGGGGAGTGCTTTCTTTAATTTCTGTGTTTTTTTTTCCATTGGTTTCTGCCCATGTCCAGGTAGAGGAGTGGGACTTAGGCACCCTGGGGAATGCTATTCAGCCCACTTTGCTCCCAGTGGAAATATCACCAGGTTTGATCTTAAACAGAGATCTTTCCTGTTGGGGTGTTTTGCCCCAAACAGGCTCAGATCTTTACCCTTCTGGATCCCTTTGTACATGATTGTTTAGTCTTAGAGCTACCTCATAGGCCCCTGCCCCCGATTGGTATTTGGCAGTCGAAACAGCCCCAGCAACCCAAACTATAAAGCCCAGTGTTTTCCCATCTGACTAAAGCAAGCAGATCTGGAATGCTATCTCTCTCCCTAGGGGTAGAGAATCAAGGCTCTAGACTCTTTCTGGGCCAGTACTTGGTGGACCTGTTCTGATTCCACACTACAACCCAGCCCCAGCCGCCCAGACTCAAGAGCCCAGTGAGAGCTTCATATTGCTCATGTAATCCTTGTTCTCAAATTATTTGTTAAAAAAAGAAAAAAAGAGAAGGTGCAAGCCTGATATACCAGAAAAATAAAGGACTTGAGATATTGAAAAAAAAATTAAAAAAATAGAAGCAAGAAAGAGGGAAAGAAAAATAGGTGAAAGCCTGGTATAAGAGAAAAATAAGCCACTTGAAATATATTTAAAAACATAAAATAATATATATATATATATATATATATATATATATATATATATATATATATATATATATATATAAAAGAAAAAAAATTTTAAATGAGAGTTCAGTGAATGTTTACCAGCCTGCAACAAGCAGGTCTGCCACTAGGGGCAGTGCCTCTCGCCTTCCCTTGGCTGATTTCATGATGGGTCCACCTGCTTCCACACATAGCTCCCTTCCCTCTGAGTGCCTCCAATTTTCTTCCCCCCTCACTTATTTTCAGAGCCCCTCCAATATTCTTTGCACCCCCTCAGGACCCCTTCCCAGATTTTATAAAGGTTTTGACCTGGGAAGAAGCTGACCTCTGATACCCGCCTGGACCAACCTGTGCCCTCCCTTCAATGGCACATGGTCCCTGGTACCCGCCTGGCCTGGCCTGTGCCCTCCAGGCAGTGGTGTGTGGTCCCTTGTACCCACCTGAACTGGCTTCTGCCCTTCCAGCAGTGGCAGAGGTTCCCAGGTATCTGCCTGAGGCTTGGCCCCGCCTGGCAGCTGTGGTCCAGAGTGGGCTCACAGAACCAAGCTAGGTCAGTTTGCCCTAGGAGCACATCTGCCTGTATATGTGGGTGGGTCGGGGAGAAATGTGTGCCCAAGGATCGGGTGCTGGAGGGAAGGGGCCCTAGCAGGGAAAGGTGCTCAGTCAGCAAGGGTTTTGGGAAGCGGCTGGGAGGAGACAATGGGCATGGTGGGAGCCTGGGGTGGGGGAGGGGTGGAGTAGAGAGCCGCTGGGGAACCCTGTCTGGGCTGGTGCAGGAGCTGGGGAGAGGGTGCTGGGGTCCGGGGTTTGGATCCCAGCTGGTAAATCAAACCTTTACGGAGAGTGTCCTGGTTCTGCTGCTACTCATCTGCTATCTTGCTCCGTCCCTTCTGCCATGAGTCCATTTTTTAATATCACAGGAAAAATTGGTGATTTAAAGATGAATGAAATATAACTTCTGATTGTGTATACTAATGCTTTAAAAACTATTGGCATTGTAAAGTAACTGTAGAAATGCTACCATCTTACATAAGAATTTATATTTGAAACCAAAATCGGAATTCATCAATATCATATATTTCTATATTTTTATGATTTAACATGTGAGATGGGTGTTTTAGCATTTTGTTGTAATAGATTTCATATATTTCTATATCTTTCACAGTTTAATTATCGAAAATCCAGGATTATTTTACAATGATGTTGCCTTAGCAATTTGTTATAATGTATTTTCAGTGAGTAGTTTTTCATGACTTACAACTCATAAAATTTTAATTTTGATGAGATTGTATTGTTCAAATAAGAGAATTTACTTATTAATTTGTTTATATTTACGTTTCTAGGAACTTTCTTTTACAATTTCTCCCAAATTCAGCTGGTGAAAACTCTAAATGTTATTTTCTAATATAAATCTAAATCTTATTTTCTACCAGTGAAACAAAAGGTGGGCTGGAGAGATAGCTCTGCAGTTAAGGCACTTGCCTGCAAAGTGTAATGATCAAGGTTTGATTCTGCAGTACCCACATAATTTCAGATTTCCAAAGGCATGTATGTATCTGTAGTTCATTTGCAGTGGCGGGAGACTCTGGCATGCCAATATAATATTCTCTCTCCATCTTCCTCTCTCTCTGCTTGCAAATAAATAAATATTTTAAAAAGGGGTGAATCAAGTTGTTTTCAAGGTCTGTCCTCAACTGGGCTATAATCTGTTTCTTTGTTGTCTGGCAGATACATTTGCAATTGCCTAAGAAGAAATCTTCCAAGGTGCAAAATATATAAACTGAATGTAAGCAAAATGTGTCAGTACCAAATTTCCCTGGATTAAACAAGATGATTAAGGGAATATTTTCTCATGCAGGTAAAGTGATGATTGTCAGAAAGCTGTGGCATAGTTGCCTAAACCAAAGACCGTTCCTTTCACTTAGTCTAGAATTCTTGGAAGATGGGGACTTGCTGAAGGAGACAAAAGTTCTCAATCTTTGCTCAAAAGAGAAAATATTTTAAAAGTTGGCAGTTTTCTTGAGCTTTTGGTATAGTATTTTGCATGTAAAAGTGTCCCCCATACCCTCATGTATTTGTGATTAAGATTTATATTCAATTGCTAACTGGTGGGGTCTTTGTGAGGTAGAGCCTTGTTGGATTTGGTGTGTCCTTGATGTTTCTTAGTCTAGCTCCACTGGGTATTCATCACTCACTCTCTCTAATTCCTTCTTGCTCATGTGGTGATGTGATACCTAGCTGTCTGCTCTTGCCATGCTTTTCCTGCAATGATGAAACTGCCCTCACCTATGAAACTTCTGTAGCCTTTAAATTATCTCCACATATCAAATCTGGTCCCTGTGATGACACATATCTATCTATCTATCTATCTATCTATCTATCTATCTATCTATCTATCTTTCTATCGTCTATCTATCTATTTATATTGCCCCAACTGGAAGGGTTTGAGGAGTCTTTATTGTTCTTTGAGTTTTAAAATTCACTGTCTTTTGGTTAGGTCATACAATTCAAATAAGAAGAATAAAATATAAAACAAAGTGTTATAAACAAAACCGAATAATTTAGTTACTATAAACTTCAAAATAAAATATTTTCAACTTTAGTTTTCATATGTTAAGTCACTCTCACAGGACTTATATTTGAGATGACATCACCAAATTTCTAATGAAGACTTTTCCAAAATCATGAAAGACATAAATTTATTTTAATCTCCAGGCTTGGCAATAGTAAATTGTAGAAGCATATAAATCACACTTCCTGTATTAATTTAAATTCCTTTCTCAACATTAGACAGCATTTGGATAACTTGAACTATGAAATGGTCTTTAATATGTGAAATCCTTAAATATATTAACACATTCTGCTTTATCATTGATCACAATCACTTCAATATTGTGGTGGTCAAACAGGCAGGTTGATTATTGAATTAGATATCTCATGTCTGAATTTCAAAATAATGATGAGTGTTCAAGTACTGGGATACGATTACTCTAAAAGACTCAACTAGTCAGAGTCCAAGGTATCTGAAGAAGCCAAAATAATAGACTCTGTGTGTCAGAGAGGAGCAAAGGATGGAGAGAGGGAGAGAGAGAGACAGAGACAGAGAGAAGAGGAAAGAAAGACAGAAGAGAGACTTATTTTAAGTAAATGGCTGAAATTACTGTAGAGGCTTGGTGCATCTGAAATGTGATGGAGGGACGGAGTATGAAATACAAGCTAGAGACTGGGACTCAGATGAGTCCTGACCCTAAAGTTGGAGGGAACACAATACAGAACCCATAGAATCAGAGCAGTCTCCTGAGAATCCTCTCTAGCATGGAAAGTCAAGTTTTGTCATTGTGTTCAGCTGACTAGATGAGTCCCAGCTTGTCATGGTTTGATCCAGGTGTCCCCCACAAAAAAATGAATGTTTTCTGATAGATCGATCCTCAGCTGATGGCAATTCGGGAATTAGAACCTCACTAGAGCTGTGTTGTCAGGGGCGGGTTTATGGGGTTATAAGCCAGCTTCCCCTTGCCAGTATTTGGCACACCTTCCTGCCGCTGTTTGCAGTGCTGTGGCAGAGGTGATGTCCAGCCCTCTGCTCATGCCATCGATTTCCCTGCCAGGATGAAGTCTCCCCTCAAGTCTGTAAGCCAAATAAACCCATTCCTCCACAAGCTGCTTTTGTTTGGGTTCTTTCTGTGCAGCAACTAGAAAGCTGACTACAACAGTTTTGGTACCAGAAGTGGGGTCATCTGTTGCTGCTAGAACCCTGATCTTGTGGCTTTGTGCTTTTGGAAGTGATCTGCAGAAGGAATGTGGACACATTGGAAAGCTTGTCCTAAGAGGTGCCTTGCAGTGCTGTAAGTACAGCATATTGGATCAGTCTGGTCAGAGTTTAAAGACGTGAATGTAATGAGAACTATGGACTGTGAGGTTTGGCTTATGAGGGTGAGAAGGAACTTTGTCAGGACTGTGCCAGAAGCAGTTTGTGTGTGAGGCTTGCTGCATTCTGCCTGCTTGTGTCCTGGAAATCTGTGCAGGGTTATTTTACATAAAGAGGGACTGGTGTGAGCAGATGGAGATGGCACAGAAAGAAAGATCTTTCTGTTGAAATTGCTGCCCATTCATCTGGAATTATTTGAGAGATTACAACCACTGAGATTGGGCCAGCTGGTCTGCATTAGAACAACAGGAAGAATGCGGACTCTTTGAAGTAAGGGGCCTGAATGCTTTGATCCCCCCTGGATTAACAAGTTGGTAGCCCACCTGGTTCTGTGGAATGGAGATTGGTTAGAAAGAGAGGGTCATTGGATTTGCAACACAGTTTTGTTTTTGA
>PVHP010028305.1:0-10424 GCA_004024765.1 Zapus hudsonius | reverse complement strand
CCTCTGGGTTGCAACAGAGACCCAAAGAATTCCAGGACTATTGATGGGTGCCAAGGCAAGCTGCCAGCACCGGATGACATTTTCCCGGACTGTGAGTAGCCGAGCTGGAGGGGCAGAATTGAATATCCAAGAGAGACTTGTGTTATTGGTTAAGAATCATTGAGCTTGGAGTTAGAGATTGAAGGTGCCCTGTTTGTTTAAAATCTTATATTGGTCAATCTGTTTTTGCTGTGCCTCATGTTTTGCAGTGTGAATGTTCTGTGCCATTACGGGTTTATTTTTGGTATTATGGCTCAGTTGAAAGCTGTGGGGCCTTAAGAGTTGAGCTGAACATATTGTGTTTATATCTTGTATGATTATTAGTTTGTGGGGGCCAGGGGCGGACTGTCATGGTTTGATACAGGTGTCCCCCACAAACAAATGAATGTTTTCTGATAGATAGATCCTTAGCTGATGGCAGTTTGGGTTTTACAACCTCGCTGGAACTGTGTTGTTGGGGGCGGGCTTATGGGGTTATAAGCCAGCTTCCCCTTGCCAGAGTTTGGCACACCTTCCTGCCACTGTTTGCAGCGCTGTGGCAGAGGTGATGTCCAGCCCTCTGCTCATGCCATCGATTTCCCTGCCAGGATGAAGTCTCCCCTCGAGTCCGTAAGCCAAATAAACCTATTCCTCCACAAGCTGCTTTTGTTTGGGTTCTTTCTGCGCAGCAACTAGAAAGCTGACTGTAATACAGCTACACTGAGGAAGACAGTCCTCTGAGCTACATGTGGATCACACTCAAAGTTACCATCATGGATATAATCAGAATATCTCCTAATATCTGGTCACTGGTGTCCAGACAAGTTGATTAATAGAATTAATTTTTGAATAGTCTTAACTGTTCTATTTAGATTTCAAATTTTGATACTTATTAAATGCCATTAATGAACTACTTTTACTTTTCCATAAGTATAATTTTTCTCTGAATCTATAGTCTTCAATTTCATATTAGTACAATATCCACATGGTAATTGCAAGTTCTAAATTTATGCATCTAACATTACAGTTTAGAAATCTTTTTTGAGCCAAAGCTTGTTAGTTTCTACATCTTTATTATTGCTCATAACTACTAACTCTAATCCACAGCTAAACAATAGAGTGAGCCAAAGAGTTGGAAAAACTCTGACTAATGTGGAACAAAATATCCTAAATTTTAATTCCATGCATAGAATTCAGGATCAAAGGATATATTGACTTGAGATAGACCCTGTTTCCAAAGTGCCTGATATCCAGAGAGGATCATTGAGAAATCACACTGTAGAGCCAGAGGATAAACAAAGGATAAGGCACACCAGGGCCAAGGCATTCTCTTTCCCCATTCGCTTCTTTTTCTTTCTTTTCTTTTTTCTACTTTCCTCTCCTTTCTTTTCCTTTCCCTTCCCTTTCCTTTCCTTTTGTTTCCTTTCCATCTCTTCTTTTCTTTTTTGGAAGCAGGATCTCACTTTATCCCAGGCAGTCCTCACACTCAGAGTAACCATCCTACCTCAGCCTTCCCAGTACTAGGTTTAAAGGTGTGCACCATCTCTCTGCTGGGCCAAGGCATTTCTGAAGCAGAGTTTCCTCAGCTGTGGCAGGAAGAGACCATGACGTCCCTCACAGGCTCAAGTGAAGACCGAAGAGTGGAGATCATGATGATAGCTCTGGCACAGTGGCCAGTGTAGAGGATGTGTTCAACAAACGGAAACTTCTCTTGTTTCCTTTTTGTTTCCAGTTTACTGTTATCTTTTTCTTACCCTCATGAAGGTGCTGGGATTTGATCTCAGAATCTAAAATTTTACTTTCAGTATTCTTGCTTTCCTTGAGCTGGTCTTTCTACAGAGCTGCCCAGGGACTGAATTATGAAGGAAAAAGATGGGGGCAGCATGGGTGTCATTACTGATGTTTCTGTGTGAAAGTCTCTCAAGGCGCCAAGACAAGAGCCCTAGATATGATGAGAGCATAGAGGCAGCATGCAGCATGTGCTTACAGGAGACTTCTGCACTCACCTCTGCTTCTGCAGGGGAAATGGGCCTTCACTGGTGAGTCCCATTTCCAAAGGCTGAAATGAAAAGTCAAGCTTCCATCAGAACCCTCAATGCTCATCTGTTGGTGAAGTCCTCAGCAGCACAGAGACTCCTTCTCCCCTCGCCCTCCTGTGTCCTCCTGTGAGCTCCTGTCTAGATGTTTTGTTAGCACACATGCTTACTTATCTCAAACATGGTGGAGGCTCACACAGACACCAGGACTTGGTTATTAACGATGTTTGTGAATCACACTGAAGAGCTCACAGAACAAACCAGTTTCAAGGCAACAGAATCATATTGTATAAAATTCAAGGCACTGGGAAGAGGAGCTGAGAAAGCAGCCAGAACTATGGACACCTCAACTCTATCAGCCAGATGAGAACTGATAGCTGACTCTCTGGCAGGAGATGAACCACCCCCTAACCCATCAGCTAGGGCCCAGATGAAACCACAGAGGAGGTGGAGGGATGAACAAGAGTGCTGCTCCCACAGTGATCCTGACAACCTGCACCAGGGTGAAAGAGACAGACACTGTGGATACTCAAAATGTTCCAAAGCAGAAATCCAGAAGCTGGTAAGAACTCAACAACAAAGTAGACTTAAAACTCACCCACCATGGCTCAGGAAACTTTGTGGAAGAGGGGGCAGAAAGACTAAAAGAGCCATGGTGGGGGAATATCCAGAGGCACTGCCCCTCTCCACTACTGTCTGCTGCTCACACAACTCATACCCTCCATTCCGTGGGACATTCCAGGAATCCCACCAAGGAAGGATACGAAGGCACCAACACAAGAATTGTACATACAGTGTTTTTATTTATTAAAAAATGAATTAATTAATTTAAACACAATAAAATTCAAGCTACTGCTTTGCCCTTTATATCCACTTTTCACTATAAAAACACTACCTAATTTTCACTACTTTTGTTCTTTCCATCTTTTGCCTTTTGTCTGATTTCTTTTCACTGAAATTTGTTGATAAAAGGTTTAAAAATTTAAAATAAAAATCCTCATTCATATAAAAATATATGCATGCATATATTTATTTTGAGACAAGTGCACTCTGTAACCCAGGCTGACCTTGACCTCATGGAAATTCTCCTATCTCAGTCTCCAAAGATCTACAATTCCAAGCATGAATCACCACAGCTGCTTGGCAAGTAAAACCAAATTTCTTTTCAACTTGGAACTTGGCTATCTTTTTCTTTTAATCCAACAAGGCAAACACACAGATGACTGACTCTTCTGAGGCCATGTGAATGCCAATTGAGCCCAGATGGGTGATGTCTCCTGCAGGTGTAATTTAGAGGGAGAAGGAATATGGTGCCAGAACCATGCCTTAATTGGCATTTTGTGTTGCTCTTCACTTGCTTCTAACAAACCCAGTATGCATCACCTGCTGGAAAATGGACATCTTTAAAGGTGAATAAAAAAAGGGGACAGGTCAATGAAATAAAATTTCAAAATTAGCAATTTTAGTAAGTGAAATATCAATTATTTTAATTCTATTTGAGGAAAATTAAGTTCATGACTGCTATCCTTATATTGCGAGATTTTTGTCAATGTTATTGTAGTAATTAAAAATATTTTATTCAGTTTTTTCTCCTTTCATACATTTATTTTATAGATTTAGAATTTAATGTTTTTCTTATGCAGATATAATTCAGACCTGTACATTAGATTTTCCTCAAATTGGTCCTTCTGCATGTCTATAATCTAGAAGGTGCTAAGATTTTCTCTTCCCTTTATTGCTTCTATTGGAAAACTACTTAAATCTGACTACATGAAGACAATGAAATGAGGGTGGAGTGAATATTGTGTATTTTCAAGCTTTCAAGCAAGTTGTCCTCTTTATATTTTACTTAGTAGCCATGCACAGAAACTTAATAAACAAGCCTTCTCTAGGGATGACAGGAATGTAACACACACAGTGATCTTCGCCTTATATGAGCCTCATTTAGAACTACTTAACATTAGTATTTAATACCAACTACTGTACTGGTACTGTCTGGGCAAGGAGGACCCAGAGAATATAGAGACATAGTCTCTATTGAACTAGGATTCAAAACTAACTTGAATAACTACCAAAATAAAAAAAAATGTTTTTAATTGTATTAAATGTCTTTAATTGTAAAGTGTGCTTTCTTAAAAAGAAACTACGTACAAAGATCACAAGAAAGTAGAATCAGGGATCACATTTAGATTATATTGTCCTAGAAGGGTCTGCGTAAATAACATATAATCTAATTTCTGAAAGGTAAGTATAGTTAAGAAATAAATTTTGAGTAAATGGAAGTTCTAGGCAGAGACCTGATGTGTGACAGCTCTTTCTTAAGGGAAGTTTTCTGCATCAAGAAACTGGTGCTTGTTTAGTGGGGTCTTAAATCAGTAAAAGGGGAGGCAAGGTCAAAAGGGTGGGCTGTGGAAGAAAAAGATAATCAAAGGTGTTTTGGAGTAACTAGAGTTTAACTCTGAGGGTTGAAAATGAGAATATACACAGTGTTTCCTCCAGCCTCTTCCACAGAGGCCTCATAGACTTAGCAAAGAACATTTTGATTTTAGGGCCCTAAAATAGGAATGAGAATTCTCACATGACTGATCAGATAGTAATTTTTTTTTAAAAAAAAAAGGGGTGAAATTGAGTAGACACCCATGTGCAGGAGGAATTTTACTTGCAGAAGCTGATGTGAGGTAACACACTGGTTATAGACATCATGGGCTGTAGAACCCAGGGAAACTAACAAAATGGCTTAATGGGACACCAGAGTGGGGGTTGTGGAGAGCCATCATCAAAAGCCCTACAATCTACCACAGAAAAATTCATAGTTCTAGTGAACATCTTTTTCTCAGATGCCAACTAAGAAACCACCAACTAATAGGGAGGAATATGGAGGAGTTGTGTAATGCACTTAACAAGCCTGACCAAGCAGCTATACAGAGACGTCTGCACCATGCATACAAAACTACAGATCATTTCCAACCAGAAAAACTATAGCCACAACAGTTTACCATGCACTAGACTGCAATGAAAATGTCAGCAAATTCCATAAAGGTAATAGTATACAGGCTGCATTTACTTACTCATCATTTACAAGAAATTCCACTACCCCTACAAAAATACTACATATAGAGACATTGACCAAATGTGTACACACACTATACACACACACACACACACACACACACACACACACACACACACACACACCAAATTATTGAAGCAAAGCAAAAAAAGATCCACATATAATTTATAAACTATTCTGGGCTAAATTACACAGTAAAATGCTCTATGACAAAACTTGTGGGCTGGCTGAAGGAGCACCAACAAGAAAGTATTTGCATATGCATATCTATTTGAAAAGAAAATTTAAACATAAATTACCTGTGCTTTTAACATAATAACCTAAGAGCATAAAACAAAATAAATATAAAATGAATAACAAGCTGATATAGAAGTTTAATCTAACCATCAACTAGAAAACAATAAAAAGTGAAAATAACAATAAGCTCACATATTAATAAAAATAGTGCTTTGAAGGATTAAAAGATACTTTAGCAAGTTGATAGATATAAAAGGATATAAATAACTGTCAGACATGAAATATTTAAAAGCTAAATAGAGACTAAAAAAATTTTAGAAAAGCAAAAATGTAGAATAAACTTAAATTGATGATTAACTTAAAACTAAAATTTAAAAATAAATAAATAAAATTTAAAATACATGTTCTTCCCTGAAGTGTAAAATAGTTCAAAAAGGGTTTTAAGTTCACAATAGTTAAAATATATCCTCCAGGAAAATTTTTGAAAAAGAAAATGAAGAAATTTAACTAACTTGTTCCAAGTGAGTAATGCCAATTGTCTACATGGTAGTTTTGTGTTCAGGCATGTTATTAGTCTGTAGTATTCTGTGCTGTGCAGGGTCATGAGAAGAAGGTAGTTCTGAAGCCCTGACAAGGTAGAGACAAGAGAATCAGGAATTAGAGACAAAGCGTGTTTGATACAGAAAAAAATGGAAGTAACAATATTGTTCACTATTATTTGTTTTCATAGATACCTCACACTCATTTGGTGTTTTTTTTAAAGATCTGTATTAGCAACAAGAAAACAATAGTTATTTTTTTTCTATAATACATGTTCAGCATTAAAAACTTAATTTATATAATTTTAGGGCTATTTATATTTTCTTAATGTATTCATTTTCCTGATCTAGGCTACAACTAATCTCAATGTATTAGAAACATTATATAGCCTTAAAAACTGGATAAATTATCATTTCCAATGAAGAATTTTAAAAGAGTAAAAGATAAGAGTGGAGAGATGGTCCAGCAGTTAAAGATCTGTGCTTGAAAGCCTGACAGCCTGGGTTCAATTCCCCAGTAGCCCTGTAAGCCAGATGCACAAAGTGGTGCATGACTGTGGAGTTTGACTGCAGGGTGGAGGGGCCCAGAGGCACCCATTCGTATTCATTCTCTCTCTTTCTGCTTGCAAATTAATAAACAATAAAACATTTAATAAAAAAGTAAAAGATGCCTGCTCTTTTAACTGGTATGTAAATGCTTAATTATTAAAATGTAAACATTGTCTATTGGTTGTTTAGGATTTATACATGACAAATCAGGGTTGAGAACGCCAACCTGAAATGTCGGGACAGGGTGAAGACATTTGGTATTGGACATGCAGGTAGTGATATGCCAGGGTTTGATTTTTTCCCACTTCGTATTTTTCAAGGTTGTGTTATTTTTTTCTGGAGAAATATTTTGAAAGTGCACAAATAATGAAGAAAACTATATATGATATAAAACTATATATGATGAAAACCATGTGAGAATGTCTCATGGTCAGGGTTAACCTTCTCAGTGTTCCATGACAATCCTAGGGGTTAAGTAGCATTTCAAGGTGTAGGCAAGGTTGCATCCCTCTGAAGCCTTTCTCCTGAGCTTGCTGATGACTGTCTGCTCTCTGGTCTCCATCCAGTCTTCCCTCTCTGCCCATCTGTGTCCAAGTTCCCCTTTCTCACAGGATGCCCTGCACACACTCCTCAGTCAGGAGTCATTCTAATCACTGTGTTCTAACCTAGCCACCTCTTTGATGTGCTCCAAGTACCCTCACTTTCTGAGATACTGATCGCTTGGCTTCAATGTATGGATTTGGGAAAAGAGAGACTTTTGCAGACTTCAAAATAAAAAAGTGTGGTAATAAAACATTTGTGACAAATGGGGGGTTCCTGGCAACCTTCTGAGCTATTCATGGCTCCCTACCCCATAGACTGATCCAGTATGCCCACTGAGGAAGGCCCCCAGTGCGTTGGGGACAGGGAGGAGGGAAATGGGAGTACCATCATAAGATTTACTCATACAACATATCTAATTAAGGATAATAAGGTTATATCTATATCTATATCATCTATATAATCTGTATCTATCTATCTATCATCTATCTCATGTGTGATAAAGCTAGTTGATAAAGCTATTGAAGGCAATAAAAATGATTTGAAAAGTATTCAAAATCGGGTGGATATTTTAGTCAAGTAGGTGAAACTAATATCTAGTTGCCCCCTCCCCACTATAACTCCATAATAGTTGTTTCCCAGAGTTCATGGTAACAATGGAGGTGATGGTGTCAAAGGGTTTAGGAAATACTTTGCTCACCGTAAAGACTTAGTGTTAGCATTTGCTGCCCTCGCCTTTGCTGTCCACATCCTGGTGGTCACTCTTTTGGAATCCCTGTGCTCACCACAGCCTGCCCTTCATGACGTACTCCTGACTGTCTGCATCCTCAGTGACCAACAGCTCCTCAAAGGCAGTTCCTCCACTGCCTGGGTATCTAGGTTAACTGTGCATGTTTGTACACCTAGAATGTGCTAAACCAACAGAGAACATATGGGAAAATAAAACCAAAACAGGGGTCCTGTACTGGCCAAAGTTTTAAAAGCTTGAAAAATACTAATAAATAGCAAATGACATGTAAACAATATTTGTTTAAATACAAAATGAAATGACTTTTTTGGAAACAAATAGAAGAAAGCCATGCAGTGAGATACTATAGTAGCTCATGAGGAAAACATGAAGGAGCTAATTTTAAACCACTAGAGAATTCCAATTTAGTAGGATTTGTAAAATGCTTTGAAGATATAGTGGGATACATGTTCATTAAAAAAAAAAACTTGGCAAATAGGAAAAGACATTGAATATATAAAACCAGATGGAGTGTGGAAAACATGAGAAAAGAACTAAACCAGCAAGAATGCAGTTTTTCTGAAATTATTATTTGTAGTAATCTTGAAATGACCAAAACATCTACTTTAAGAGAAAAATAAAATTTTCCTTTATCCAGTTGATAAATGTGTTTTATTTAGAAGAAAGTTAATTAAAAAGATATTAATTACTTTTTCACTACACTTTTTCCTAAAAGGCAAAAGTGGTTTTCTTTGTGAATGTTGAACAGCTCAGGTTGTCCTGAACAGGTTGGCTTCTTAGTGTGTGGGACCTGCAGCATTGGTGAGCACACAGGCTCTCAAGATAGGTGTTTTGAGCTGTTTCATTTTTCTACCTCCTGAAAATCTATTACAGAATACCTTCCACTATCTGAACATTAAATCATCATTTGTAGACTGTGGTTCTCTCATTTTATAGTTAATTTTTGAAGCAATTCAAAATTGTCTATTTTAGAAGAAGATTGGCACGTTTTAAATGAGAACTTATTTGGTATTAAACCATTCTGCTCAGCAAGGCATCAGAGGGGAGATATTTATAAGTCATTTAAATTCTCTAATCCCTTACTTTCATATTTGAAAGATGAAGAAGATAATGTCTTTTCTTGCTTTCTAATGTTGTTGCAACGTGGCTCAGATGAGAAAATATACATAAGATACTTTGGGGAAGTGTGACTTACCTTATTATTGTTTATTTAATAAAACTTATAATTGACTTTCCTGAGTCCAGAGGGTCCATCCTTCAGATCAAACCTGTGACAAACAATGCCTGCTGTTTTATATATTGCCCATAGATATTGGAATAGGCAATACTATTCTGGAGGTTTAATTGTATAAGACAACCAAAATTTACAGGAAGAAAATATTCAGTGTTATCAAATTAAGTTTTCTCATGAATACCCAGACAAGGAGACTGAAGCGGAGAGATCGTAATTACTTAAGACCAATGCACTGCTATTCACAGGTGCTTAAAGTGCTTATATACTCTGTCTATGCATAGTCATGGTCACTGGCTTGTACTCACATAGACATGAGGGAGGGACTTGTCTCAACATTTAAGATCAAGGGTCAGCATTTGAATAACCCATAAGCCTTAAATATTTGCTATGTATCATGAAGGAAAAGTTTGTTAACCTCTGTTTTAGAATTTTTTTACAAATGATTTTTAGAATTTCTTTTTAAAGGGAGGCAGTTTTTTTTTAAAAAATTAAAATATTTCAGGAGCATATAACATGAAAATATAATAGAGAATACTTCTCATTCACTTCCCACTCACTGCCTGATGCTTCTGCAGTTGAACCCAGGACAGAGTAGGGGACATAGACACATTTTTGTCAAGAACAGGAAGAAAGGATGGAGCAGGTTGGGAGAGAGAAGCAGGAATAAGATGGTAAGGTGACAGACTGGTGTAAGTGATTGAATTCAAGTTTTTAAAATCATGAAGATGAAGAAGAGATTTTCCAGACCTTCACTAATTTCTAAAGCTTAATGTACAGTTCTGTCACTCCCTGTCTACAAGTATTCTGGACAAAATCGTAGATCAATTGCTACTTTTCCCCTTCATTTGAGTCATGGAGTCATGCATATAAGAGGAGGTTTTGATAAAAAATATGGCTCTGGGCTACTGTCTGTATGGAAAGCAAATGCCATAACTTGGAAGGAGGAGAACATTTTATCTGCCTTTTTGTAGAGCAAGAAAATATGAAGCATGTGATTTGCACACAGAATGAGTCTTCCTGGGTAAAGAACACCAGTGTCACATTAAAAATAGATTCTTTTTTTTTCTTTCTCATAAGAGGCAGGAGAAAGTAAAAGATCCTTCTGGAATCCTCCCAGTTCTTCTTTCCTAAACTCTAGCACACTGCTCTCAGGTGACTAACAGTGAATGTGCAGGCTTTGTCACAATAGTGGTAAAGCGGGCCTTTCATTCTCGAGAGTAGTGTGTCATGAGAAAGGAGCCCCAGGAGATTACCTGTCTCCTTAGCACACTCCTGGTTCTTCTCAGGGCTCTTGCCCGCTCTGGGTGAGGTCATCATCAATATCTTCAGCTTGTTTTGTTTGAAGAGCTCATCCCGTCTACTTTGGCTTCTGAGGGGTGAATTGCTCTGACTTGCCAGGGAAGAAAACCTTGTATTGTGATCTGGCTACACTGCAGACCAGGTGTGTGGGATG
>PVHP010028304.1:0-23043 GCA_004024765.1 Zapus hudsonius | reverse complement strand
TGTATCTCTCTGCTTGAAAATGAATAAATAAAATATTTAAAAAATTAAAAAAAGATTCTTTAAAAAAATAATAAATAAAGCCAGGAGTGATGGCAAAGACTTGTAATTCTAGAGCTGGGGCAGCAGAGACAGGAGGGTCTTTGATGCCTTCCGGTCAACAACTAGTCTAGCCTACTTAGGAAACTTTAGGGTAATGAGAGCCTGTCTCAAAAGGTAACCCCCCCCAGACACATACTACCTTCACATCAGTGTCTGGATTATTATAAGCAATAATCAGAGGATGAAGATAGCCCAGCCAGATGAACACAGAAAGTGATCAATATCTCCCAATACGACCCCACTTCTCTGGCCAGTTGACCAGACGTATCATCTGCAGGGCAAATTCTTGGTCCGAGCAGACAGGGACTCTGTGTGGGCTTCCATCCCCACCTGTCCCCCCTAACTTCTGACGACATATCCTCCTATTTGGCCCACCCTGAACTGTCTCTAGCAAGCCAGTCAAGAAGAAGCAACAGGGGCTGGAGAGATGGCTCAGCGGTTAAGGCACTTGCCTCCAGTGCCTAAGACCCTGGGTTCAGTTCCCCAGGACCCACATATGTCAGACCCACAAGGTGGTGGCCCTGGTGTTCTCTCTCTCTCTCTCTCTCTCTCTCTCTCTCTCTCTCTCTCTCTCTTTCTTTTCCTGGCTGTCGTGAGTGGCTCTTCTCCACTCTGCCACAAGGTCCTATGATGGAACCTGCTGACCGTGACCTCTTTCCCGGGTTATTTATCTCGATGAGGACACAAACACTAATTAACACCAGAAAAGCCCATTATCTTTCTGTTTCCTCGGTTTGGAATGTTTTCATCCCCGTTGTTGACATTGAACCACGTATGTCACCGTCCAGCTCAAAGCTCAGGACCTCGGCCCAGCGTGTCTGCCCTCTTCTGAAATCCCAACACTTAACTTTTGGAACTTTCTGAGATTCAGATTGCCTGTGACTTTGGTCTTGAGCGGGTTGGTTTTATCCTGACTTTGTATGTAGATGACTCCGTCCAGTGCTCTCTACAACACACATATCATCAAACACGTGTGTGTCACTTCTTAGATCAGATTTTAAAAATATTTTATTTATTCATTTTCAAAGAGAGAGAGAGAGAGAGAGAGAGAGAGAGAGAGAGAGAGAGAGAGAGAAAGAGAGAGAGATCACACCAGGGCCACCGCCTTGTGGGTCTGGCTTATGTGGGTCCTGGGGAATTGAACCAGGGTCCTTCGGCACTGGAGGCAAGTGCCTTAACCACTGAGCCATCTCTCCAGCCCCTTAGATCAGTTTTGCCCTAACTTCTTTTTTAAAAAATATTTATTCATTTTCAAGGAGAGAGAGAGAGAGAATACCGGGGCCACCACCTTGTGGGTCTAGCTTATGTGGGTCCTGGGGAATTGAACCCAGGGCCTTGGGCCCTGGAGGCAAGTGCCTTAACCACTGAGCCATCTCTCCAGCCCTTCCCTAACTTCTTGATTGACATTTTCGTACATGTACATAATGTGTTTTGATCACGATCCCATCCATTACCTTCCTTTGTCTCCATCACCCCGCTCTCTTTCCACTGAACTTCTTTCTCTCCTCCATTTTAATATCCTTCCCCCTCTTCCAACATCCATGATGGATGGTCCGTGGGACCAATGGCAGCCGCTGTGAGGCCATGAGCAACGGTCACTTCATGTCCACAACAGTCCTTTTTCTTTTTCTTTATTGTCCATAATGAGTTACAATATTTAGTGGGCCAACAATGAGTTGTTATCCCCAATGCTCTCCCATCCCTGATCCTCCTCCATGGGCCGTCTGGATCAGTCCTTGTGGCAGGGGACCATGGATAGCCTAGTACTCAGCCCGGTTCTGCTGGCCCAAGCGTGTTGTTCCTGAGGGGTGCCATGCCTCTGGACCGTCTCCCCCACCACGGCTCTCACAATCTTTCCGCCCCCTCTTCCGCTCAGTTCCCTGAGTTGTGATGGGTGAGTATTAAGGCTGCTTTAAGGTTGTGAGCTCAGGGGTCTTTGTGTCTAAGATCATTGGTTTCTGTCTCACTGGCTTAACCTGTGTTGATTTAATGGCTGTGGCTGTGGGTTCCTTGTTCATCCCATCATTCTCTGCGGGGTTCCATATGGATCCTCCACGATATGACTGTGGTGGCTCCTCTCTTGCCAGGATCTCAGCTATCAGCCTACGGTCGGTTGGTAGGGTTAGATGGGCCCCAGCTCTCTCGCTGCTTCCTGAAAAACACAAACACAATCTCCATCGGAGACTGAGATCAGTGTAGGTCACAACAGTCCTTCTGTCTCTTACGATCATATTGTTCCTCTTCCGCAGATTCCCTGAGCCCTGAGAGATGCATTGGTTTACATCCCGGTCTGGGTCCTGGGTTGTGTGTGACTTTCAATTGTTCAATGACTCATATTATCGGTGAAGTGCTTTGGTCCCAAAGGTCCTTCTGCAACGTGAAAGGCTGGCGTCTCGTGGAGATCTCTTGACAGTGTCCAGCGCTGCAGAGCATGCTGGGAGACCTTGTTTGTTAGGCCAAGAGCTGGGTGCGTGGTCGTGTGGTGTGTCGCATATGGGACTCACAGTTCTACTTCGCTGATGGCTGGGGGTGAAATGTGAAGCTCTTGAGGTTTGAGTCTCTAAAAATAGCATCTATAAATATCCCAGTTATAAAGATGAGGGCAAAATAATTTGTTCTGAACTTTTAAATACCACGTGATTATGAATATCATGTTTTAATTTGATAGAAATTTATAAATATATTGGGCTGGAGAGATGGCTCAGTGGTTAAGGCACTTGCCTCCAGTGCCAAAGGTGGTGGCCCTGGTGCATTCTCTCTCTCTCTCTCTCTCTCTCTCTCTCTCTCTCTCTCTCTCTCTCTCTTTCTCTGTATCTCTCTGCTTGAAAATGAATAAATAAAATATTTAAAAAGAAATTCATAAATATATTTAATCCGTGAGATGTTAACAGAAGTGCTTTTGTGTTTTTACTCATGATTTTAGGAAAATCTAAGGTGTGGATTAATTTCTCAATTGGGAAGGCGGTGGGGACAACCTTGGCTGTCGTCTGTGGTTGCTCAGGCTTGTCACATGACCTTCCCAAGTTCTGGTCTCATCATTTTAAAACATGAAATATTGGCTCCATTCCAAGGTCTCTTTCAGCTCTAAAATCCTTTGTCTTTTAATCCCTCACACTGGGCACTGAAATATTTGCGCGAGTGGCGGGCAGTGAGAAATGAATTTTAAAAAATATTTTATTTATTCATTTTCAAGCAGAGAGAGAGAGAGAGAGAGAGAGAGAGAGAGAGAGAGAGAGAGAGAGAGGGCACCAGGGCCACCACCTTGTGGGTCTGGCATATGTGGGTCCTGGGGAATTGAACCAGGGGCCTTAGGCACTGGAGGCAAGTGCCTTAACCGCTGAGCCATCTCTCCAGCCCGAGAAATGAATTTTGAAGGGAGCTTTTCATTTGCTGTTTGCATGTGTCAAGGAAATTGTTGGCTCGTTTCTTCATAAAGCTTAATTTTTATTTTAGAGAATCACGTGTCAAAACTGATCGAAGAAGTTACACGTGTTTGATGATGACGTGTGTGCTGTAGGCAGTGCCCACCTTCATGTACCCACCTGCCCATTCTGGGCTTCTCTCTGCTGTTCACGTACATTAAGGACCTTTTACTCTAAGTCCTATTTTGGGGATAAATGGGGAGCTTTTTGAGCTTCCCAGTAATAATCTCTAGATGTTAGATTTATGCACAGTGATGGTCAGTGTTGGGTGCACAGCCAAGACGGGTCAGGCCTCTGCTGTCAGACGCCCATTCATGAAATCTGACCCTTCAAACTATATTCTTGTGGGTCTGGCTTATGTGGGTCCTGGGGAATTGAACCGGGGGCCTCAGGCACTGGAACCAAGTGCCTTAACTGCTGAGCCATCTCTCCAGCCCTCAAACTATATTCTTGAAGTCTGTAAGTGTTTCTCTTTGGATGTGAAGACTGCTCAAACACTGCTTTTTCAAGTAGATTTTAGTTTTTGGTTTTTCGAGGTAGGGTCTCGCTCTAGTCCAGGTTGACCTGGAATTCACTCTGTAGTCTCAGGGTGGCCTCGAACTCACGGTGATCCTCCTGCCTCTGCCTCACGAGTGCTGGGATTAAAGGCATGCGCTACCACGCCCGGCTCAAGTAGATTTTTCCATTTACCACACTGACCCAGAATATTCCGTTTTCCATAGGAGTTATCAGTCCACTCCTTGGTGGCTCACACAAGGGACTGGGAGCTGCAGAGGGGTTCCTGGCCAATGTGTGATGTGACAGAGCCGCCAGCACTGGGAGCGAGGAGGAAATCATGTCCATGTCCTTCTACCTATGCTTAAGAGACTCTCTGGTACCTTGGACAATGGAGGGCTTAAGGCTCCACCTCGTACATCAGAGAGACCGCAGAGGTCCCTTCTGCAGAGAAGAGAGGCTATGGATGGGGAGGGGAAAGCTGTGCCCAACCCCAGGGATTTTTACGTCATATCCGATCTGGAATTTTGAGGGAATTCCACGAACTCCATATGTACAGCCAAGGCCAAGGCCGACTGCGTGAGCGGAAGGAATCCAGCCGTGCTCAGTCCTGCCAGCTATGGTCACCATCCTGAGTCAGACTCCAAACCCCTTATTTCTTTTTTTATTTTATTTTAAAGTATTTTTTTATTGTCCATAATGAGTTACATTGCTTAGTGGGCAAACAATGAGTTGTTATTCCCCAATTCCCCAATGCCCCCCCTCCCCATCCCCAGTCAGCTGGATGTCCTCCTCCGTGGGTCGTCTGGATCAGTCCTTGTGGCAGGGGACCATGGATAGCCTAGTACTCAGCCCGGTTCTCCTGGCCCAAGTGTGTTGATACTGAGGGGTGCCATGCCTCTGGATAGTCTCCCCCCCCACGGCTCTCACAATCTTTCTGCCCCCTCTTCCGCTCAGTTCCCTGAGTCCTGGTGAACCCCTTATTTCTTTATCCTGACCTGGGGAAGGTGAGGCAGGGAGATGGCTCAGCTGATGGAGGACTGGCCGAGCAGGTGTGAGGACCCCAGCTTGTATCCCAGACAAAGCTGGGTGCAGTGGGGTGCTCCTGGGAATCCCCGGGCTTGAGTGCTGGCTAGCTAGCTGAGTCAGTGAGTTCGGGGTTCAGTGAGAAAACCTACCTCAAAATATAAGGTGGAGAGCAACCGAGAAAGACACAGACATCCATGTGTGCCCACACACACATGCACACATGTGCACACCACCCAGAACACGGGAATAACCCTATCTACCTTCCAGATCTACAGTAAGAAAGACTAAGATGAAGTGAGATTATTCAGTACCTCACAGCAGATAGCATCCAGTGTCATGGTTTGATCCAGGCGTCCCCCACAAACAAATGAATGTGTTCTGATAGATCGATCTTCAGCTGATGGCAGTTTGGGTTTTACAACCTCGATGGAGCTGTGTTGTTGGGGGCGGGTTTATGGGGGTTCTAAGCCAGCTTCCCCTTGCCAGTGTCTGGCACACCTTCCTGCCGCTGTTTGCAGTGCTGTGGTGGAGGTGATGTCCACCCCTCTGCTCATGCCATCGTTTTCCCGCCAGAATGGAGTCTCCCCTCGAGTCCGTAAGCCAAATAAACCCATTCCTTCACAAGCCGCTTTTGTTTGGGTTCTTTCTGTGCAGCAACTGGGAAGCTGACCATAACACCCAGCATATAGTACCTCACATAGTACCTAGCACCCAGCATATAGTACCTCACATAGTACCTAGTACCCAGCATATGAAGTACCTCACGTAGTACCTAGCACCCAGCATATAGTACCTCACATAGTACCTAGCACCCAGCATATAGTACCTCACATAGTACCTAGCACCCAGCATATGAAGTACCTCACATAGTACCTAGCACCCAGCGTATGAAGCACCTCATAGCAGATAGCACCCAGCAGATACTGAGTACCTCACATACTGAGCACCTAGCACCCAGCAGATACTCAGGGCTGCAGGTGTTCACTTTAGTTCTGGTTTCCGGATGGACAGCATCACCTTGAACGTATGAAGGATGGACCCTGTGATTATGAGGAAGACATCGCTATTACCTAAGTGGAGTTTCAATCTCTTTCAGGTCCTGTCTGCAGTCTCTGCGTGTCATCCTTCGGAGCCAGACCTGTCACCATCTTCAGTGGCTTCATGGTGGCTGGAGGCTTGATGCTCAGCAGTTTTGCTCCCAATATCTACTTCCTGCTCTTTTCCTACGGCATCGTTGTGGGTAAGGACCCCGGCCTCTGACTTTCCTCACTGCAGGCTGCAATCGTGTCTCAATGCCAAGTTTGTCACCCAGCTGACACGAGACGTGAAAATGGTCACTAAGAATTGGTTCTCAATGACCACTTCGCTAAAAGCCGTTTTTTGGGCAAATGTCTCCTCGGTGAATCAACACGCACGAAGTGACGAGAATATTTTATTTTTCCACATTCATTTATTGCATTTATTATCAGTGTCAAAAGGATAGACTTCAGGGCTGCACAGGCATGATGATCCGGATTCGGATCCCCAGTGGCTTGCTTCTACAATCCCAGCTCTAGGGAGGCAGAGGCAGGAGGGTCCCTGAAGGGACCTCAGACCGCTGGATTGCTGATCTAGCTGAATGGGAGAGTCATAGTCAGGGAGAGACTCTGTCTCAAAAAATAAGGTGGAGCATGTTGACCTCTGGCCTCCACACACACACACACACACACACACACACTCACACACACACACAATCCTGGGCACCCCCACACACACCGCCACTCACACTTAGCATATACACATACATACGAAAAAAAAACACTTCACATTTTGCTTTTGTTCATGTTTTTTTTTTTTGATCAATTCTTCATTTAACCTTCCAAAATGCTGTACAATGAAGTGTTGTACAACATCACAGCTAATGATCTTGGGTGTTCACCCAAAGCAGTCATTTTGGTCCCAGCGATGTTTTAAAGTCACCTTCTGTGACAGTGCCTGAAGCCAGCACCCACTTCCAAGATTACAGAGGTACAATGTAGATTTTAAACCATTTTTATAGATAAAGCAAGACAGTGACGAAAATGACATCGTGGGAATTATTGACAGAAAGAAGAGGAAAGAGTAGAGACAGGGCTCCAGCCTGGACCACTGACAATTTTGGAGAAAATGCCTTTGCAGTGTATTGTGTTAATTGTATTTGACATTAAAAAAAAAATCACCAGTCTATACATTTCTTAGCAAGAGAAAAAAATAGCTTCATGTTAGCATCTGCAAGAATCTAATTTTGTTGACTACCAGTATTAATTTTCCTGATGAATAATGAAATAAGCACAGTTAATACTGAGTCCTCCCTGTGTGCTAGGGATGTGTGTGTTTCCCTGGATCTCATTCGTTGTCACCAGAACCTTTTACAGGAGAGAAAAGTGAAGCTCAGAGACGTGAAATGAATGGTCCCGGTAGGCAGGAGACCTGTGGTTGGACCCACTGAATCTGACTTCTCTTTCATTTCTGTAATTATTCTCGGTGATCTTAGAACAGTGAAGTTGAAATTAAACTACAGCCTTTGAGGGCTGCTCCGACCTTCAGTTGAAGAGTTACTTGTCACTTGTTTGAGCTTTTATAATGAGAGCTTTTATAATGTTTGATGATACAATGCAGTGCCTGCTAGCTCGTTTGTAAGCATAATTCTTACTTTTGTGACTCTGGGCAATTGCCAACCTTTTTTTGGCTTCAGTTTTTATTTTATAAAACGATTCATGACTTCACAGATACTGTGACTGTTTCTGAGGTCGTGCATATCAAAAGGCACACTGAGATATATATATGTATATATAATTTATATATAAATAAATATGTATGTTTATTTGTTATTTGCTTGCTTTGGGCCTTTTGAGACAGGGTCTCTCAGGGATTCTTGCTTTGAATCCAGGACCCTACTGGCCCTGCCATCTGAGAGCTGGAATACAGGTCTGGGCCCCTTATGCAGCTGTGAATTTCTGCCTGGCCTCACAGTTCGAGATCACAATAGCAGCGCATGGTGGTAACTGAAGAGTCTCTAATGATTCATAAATATTTGTAAAACATATCACGGAGCGCAGGAAAAGAAGTGAAGCCTATCCCATACTAGATGCCAAGTTATAAAATGTCAAAATAATACCAAAGAATTTTAATCGACACGATTCTATTGCATTAGTTATTTGCTCTTTCAAGAAATACTGTCTTCAGCCAGGTGTAGTGGCACACACCTGTCATCTCAGCACTTAGGAGGCAGAGACAGGAGGAGAGCTACAAGTTCAAGGCTAGCCTGATCTCTATAGTAAGTTGCAGGCTGGCCAGGACTTCATCATGAGACCTTATCTAAAAAACATCATCTTGGGCTGGAGAGATGGCTCAGCGGTTAAGGCACTTGCCTCCAGTGCCTAAGGCCCCGGGTTCAATTCACCAGGACCCACATAAGCCAGACCCACAAGGTGGTGGCCCTGGTTCTCTCTCTCTCTCTCTCTCTCTCTCTCTCTCTCTCTGCTTGAAAAAGAATAAATAAAAAATAAAATATTTTAAAAAATAAAAAAAACATCATCTTAAAACGATCTTGTTTGGGTTTCTGAATCTTCAGTAAAAAGACACCTTTTGTTCAAGTGTCCTTGAGCCACAGAGACAAACCTGGTGACTTAGGCTTCTTTCTTCCCAGGGACTTCACTAAGAAGGGAAGGCCTTTTGGTGGGAGACGGGATGGTGTGGGAGACGCTGGTGCCACCAGGAAATGTGTAGTTAATAGATCACTGTAAGAATGTCTTCCTTTTCCCGAGAAACACAACCCAAACAACTCCTGGCCTTCTGCTGTCTTCAGAATATCCATTCTAGGTTTTTAACGTCTGCGTGACCCATTGACGTAGGTGGAAGGTGAGGCCCCGCAAGTCCAGTCCCGAAGCTAACATGGCAGAGGTCTAGGGACCCGTGCTCGGAGGGTTACCAGCTTGAACACAGCATCCCTCTGGAGGTCTGATTATTCCTTTGGCCTTGAAATCGCCGTAATCCAGGCCGTGTCTTCTTGTGTTTAGGTCTCGGGTGTGGTTTATTATACACAGCGACAGTGACCATCACGTGCCAGTACTTTGACAGCCGCCGAGGTCTTGCGCTTGGCTTGATTTCAACAGGTACAGTATCATCGTGACACACACACACACACAGAGAGAGAGAGAGAGAGAGAGAGAGAGAGAGAGAGAGAGAGAGAGAGAGAGAGAGAGAGATGGGGATTCAGAGCAGGAGGAATGCAGTTTCTCAAGATGGCCCACAGGGGTGCAAAGGAGTGTGAGGGGGGATGACAACTCCGAGGACAAAGGTCTCATATTGACTATTTTGTGTATTTGTGCATGTGTGTGTGTGGGGGAACATTAGCACATGTATGTCCATGAGTGTGTGTGACAGAGAGCAACCTTAAGCAGGGCTCCTCAGATGTCCCCCACCTTCTTTAGACAAGGGACATCTCACTGGTTTGGAACTCACCAATTGGGTGAGGCTGGCTGGCCAGTGAGCCCAGGATGCTCCTGTCTCTGTCTCCCCAGTGTACTACCAAGGCTTTGGTGTGTGGAGCTAAAACCCATGGCGTTACCACATGCACCCTGGGGCCAGGCTGCCTGGTTTCCAAGCCTGCTTGCATCACCCGTGAGCTTTCTGGTGGACAAGACACGTCCTGTTCTGTGCCTCAGTTTTCTGAGCTGTGCACTGGGGTTGTGGAGAATATGAAGACAAGGCCCGAGAGGGCTGTGACCGAGGTTTCCCTTAATGTCCAAGTTTCCTTGTATTGAAGCCTTGGAAAGTTTGTGTTGGGAGAGGGGCTTGCTGTTCTCTCAGCCGAGAGGGAAGCGCAGGAGGTCAGCACTGTAGCTCAGAGAACCACAAACCCAGCATCAACGGGCAACTGAGATTTGAAGCTCTCCGGGTGAGCTCACTAGGTTGATCCCCGGCCGAGAGATGAATTCGAGAAGGACTTGAACCCATTCACAGTAGAAATGGTTACAAGCAAAACCGAAGCCATGACAGAAGTAGAGGCAAGAAATCTTCAGTTACTTGAAACGTGGTGACCTGGTCAAAATAGAGACATGCAGGCACAATAAAGGCTTTAACCAGGGCTGGAAAGATGGCTCAGCGGTTAAGGCACTTGCCTCCAGTGCCTAAGGCCCTGGGTTCAATTCCCCAGGACCCACATAAACCAGATCCACAAGGTGGTGGCCCTGGTGCGCTCTCTCCCTCTCTCTCTCTCTCTCTCTCTGCTTGAAAATCAATAAATAAAGTATTTTTAAAAAAGAGGGGCTGGAGAGATGGCTCAGCGGTTAAGGCACTCGCCTCCAGTGCCTAAGACCCTGGGCTCAATTCCCCAGGACCCACATAAGCCAGACCTACAAGATGATGGCCCTGGTGCGCACGCTCTCTCTCTCTCTCTCCCTCTCTCCCTCCCTCCCTCCCTCCCTCCCTCCCCCCCTCTCTCTGTCTGCTTGAAAATGAATAAATAAAATATTTTTTAAAGAAGGCTTTAACCAGGTGTGATGCACACGTGTCATCCCGGCACTTGGGGGACTGTGAGCTGAGGCCAGCTTGGTGTGTGGAAGGAGACCCTGTGTCAAGCAGCAGAAGAGCTGATGAAAGGTTGGCGGGGAGGCTGTGCTCTCCCTCTATGGCTAACTGCCCACTTCTGTCTATCCCACAGGCATGGTTTCCTATTTCTAATTTTAACAAGTTGAAAGACAAATACTTCGTGACATGACAATTACATGACACTGAGTGTTTCTATACAGTTTCATGGGAACACAGCCATGATGGATGGTATCTGTCTCCATGTTTCCTGGGGACAGTTTGGTGTTTGGGACAGTTTATTCTAAAAAACCACAGTGCCTTAAATATTTACTCTTGGGTCCCTTACAGAAGAAGTTTATTGACCCTTGGTATCGTCTCGATGAGCTAATTAATGCCTGAGTGTAGCTCTTGTTATTTGAATTTCTCGAGCCTCGATTAATGCTTTCTCTCTGTCGTTGTACAATGTCGACATGGATGAAGGCTGAGGGTCTTGTCTTGCCTACCTTCTACACTGATGGCTTTTCAATTAGGATATTCTTTCGGACGATTCAAATTTACAGTTCACCAATCTCCGTAAGAAATCTCTTAAACTACCTTCTGTTACCCAACCACAATAAATTCCATAAGTTTATTATTCAAATAAATAAATATCTATTGAATTGACTCGGCCTGCTGCCTACATTTCATGATGCTGGCAGTTAACTTGATAGGTGAATAAAGTGAATATTGTTTTATTTCTTCGAGTTAAGACTCAAAGAACTAATGATCTTCCACCTTGTTAGTATCTGTATAAAAATATGGTGGGAGACGGAAGTCACGCGTGGCTTCCTGGGTGAGGACGAAGAATGGCAGTCATGGAGTGTCCCCGTTGTCCTTGGGTCTCTGCTTCCTGGGTGTCTAAATGCTGAAGCAGGTGCCACGCTTACAAAGACCAGGAGAGGCTGAATTTGTCTATTGCTGCTTCCTTGTAACCAGCAAAGAGATTCCTGTGCTTAGAGGAGCCGCCATAGGTAGTACACTTTTAGATGCCAGTATATTATCACAAGACATTCCAGTTTTCTTTTCCTTTGGGAATGAAAGAGTTACCTTGAAGGATCTTTTTTTTTTTTAAATATTTTATTTATTTATGAGAGAGAGAGATTGAGAACTCCAGGGCCTCCAGCCACTGCAAATGAATTCCAGACACATGCGCCCTCTTGTGTATCTGGCTTTACATGGGCACTGGGGAATCGAACTCAGGTCCTGCTGTGTTGCAGGCAAGCACCTTAACCGCTAAGACATCCCTTCAGCCCACCTTGAAGGATCTTAGGAAGGGACAATGGAAGCCCTTGAGAGAAATCTTTTGGTACAACTCTGTTTCAGAGAGACATCAGGTTATTTATATGCATTTTTGATGAGATGAGTTTTTATTGCAAGCATGTTATGATCCATTTAGAATAAAAAAAATTTCCTGCTTTTTCTCATGTGATATTTAAATTTTAAAAACACTCAGTTTTTTAAACAGTGAACCCAGAGGGAGGGAAGCTGAGTGAAGTGGGTGGGCATAGCCTGGCATCGTGGTGCTGAGTGTGGGTGCTTCTACCCTGCTGTGCACACTTGGTTCTTCGCATAACCTTGCTGATGCATTAAAACCCCGAATCACTCACTGGGTGATTAACAGTGGCCTGAACTATCAAACCACCACAAATATGCTAAAACTGTGGGATTCACTTTAAAAATAAAATGCTTTTCCAAAGGCAGTTGAGTGCATTCGGCGCGGAGGCTGACACACTCCTGGAGTCAGGCTGACTTCAGGTTAGTCCTGCTTTCATCTATGGAAAAATTCCTCCAGCTTTCTTTTTTTTAATATTTTATTTATTCATTTTCAAGCAGAGAGAGAGAGAGAGAGAGAGAGAGAGAGAGCGAGCAAGCACACTAGGGCCACCACCTTGTGGGTCTGGCCTATGTGGGACCTGGGGAATTGAACCCGGGGCCTTAGGCACTGGAGGCAAGTGCCTTAACCGCTGAGCCATCTCTCCAGACCCTCCTCCAGCTTTCTTAGCCCTTGCTTACTTCATTCACAGACCAGGATCTACTCAATAGGACTATTAAAAGTCACAAGGGGGGGGGCTGGGGAGATTGCTCAGTGGTTAAAGGCTCTTGCTTGCAAAGCCTGCTGTCTGTCCCCAGTACCCACATAAAGCCAGAAGCACCAAGTGGCATACACATCTGGAGATTGTAGCTGCAAGAAACCCTCATTCACTCTCTCCCTACTTCTCTCTCTGCTTTCAAATAAATTAAAATATTAAAAAATATAAACAATGAAAGTCATAGGGAAGATCGTGCCGTGGTACCGTGCACACGGGATCTTAACTCTGATGACCGTTCCTTTGTTCCTTCTGTCCCTGTCATGGTCCTTGTTGTCCTTCTGATTGGCCCCGAATACCCTGTCTAGTAACCCGAACTGTGGTACTGGTGCTAAGTAGCTCTGATCACTAACATTCAATCACTCCCACTCCCCTGCAGGTTCCAGCGTTGGTCTCTTCATCTACGCTGCTCTGCAGAGGATACTGATAGAGATCTACGGTCTGGATGGGTGCCTGCTGATCGTGGGCGCCTTAGCGTTAAACATCCTAGCCTGTGGCTGTCTGATGAGACCCTTGCAGGCCTCTGTCTGCCCTTTCCCTGAAAAAGCAGCCCCTGAGAATGTAGCGGATAGATACTCCATGTACAAGGAACAAGAAAAAGCCTCGGAGGAGCACATCAAGATCCTTGACAAGAGCTCCAGTCAGGAGGAGAGATGCCAGAGCCCCTTGGCCAACGGTGACTGTGGACAGGAGAGTCCTTTGCAGAAGCCCCCCAGCACGGGGACACGTGCACACGAACCCGAAACCTACAAGAAGCAAGTGTCCCAGCAGACCTACTTTTGCAAACAGCTTGCCAAGAGGAAGTGGCAGTTATACAAGAACTACTGTGATCAGACGGTGTCTCTTTTTAAAAACAAGGTCTTTTCGGCCCTGTTCATCGCTATCTTGCTGTTCGACATGGGGGGGTTTCCCCCGTCATTACTTATGGAAGACGTGGCGAGGAGTTCCAACGTGAAGGAGGAGGACTTTGTCATGCCTCTTACTGCCGTCATAGGCATGATGACGGCCGTGGGAAAGCTCCTCCTAGGGATCATGGCTGACTTCAAGTGGATGAATAGCTTGTACCTTTATGTCTCTACCCTGATCTTCATGGGCCTGGCCTTGTGTGCAATTCCCCTAGCCAAGAGCTATGTGACTTTGGCGGTACTTTCTGGGATCCTGGGGTTTCTTAATGGTAATTGGTCCATCTTCCCGTATGTGACCACGAAGACCGTGGGGATTGACAAGTTAGCCCACGCCTATGGAATATTAATGTTCTTTGCTGGGCTGGGAAACAGCCTTGGACCTCCGATTGTTGGTAAGACATTCGTCTTCCAGTCCATTCCAGACACAGAAATTGGAATTGTAATAATAGCCGAGATTTGCATAAAATAAATCCGCATGCAATCTCCTGTGATAATTTATTCAGGATTGCGCTGATATACCTGAAAAAGCCAATATACGTTCCCTGACTTCTGTGCCCAGTAAAAAATACCTTAGACACTTAAAATATCCACTGCTTCTGACTCAAATATTTGAAATATTTTTTCTCTTCCAAAGCCCACTGGCCATGGTTAGTAACATCCATGTATTATGGATTACTGTTCCATCTGTGAATAAAACCGAGGGGCAGAGGTGTGACTGTTGGCTTTTCTATAAAACTCACTTTGTTCACTGTCTTTTCAGGTTGGTTTTACGACTGGACCCAGACCTACGACATTGCGTTTTATTTCAGTGGTGTGTGTGTCCTGCTGGGAGGCTTCACTCTGCTGCTGGCGGCCTTACCCTGTGGGGATCCGTGTATCAAGAAAGTCTCTAAGCCCACACCAACGCCATTTTTATACAGAATTGCCTCTAATGTTTAGAGGAACATTAAAAGGCATTATTTGCTCCAGTTTGTATCACACAGCAAAAAAATATTTTAACAAATTTTTAAGCACATTCAAGACTGTTTTCTCAGAGCAAAATACCTGTGGCAGACTCTGAATGAAAAACATTTTTTACACATTTTGTCTGTCTGTCTGTCTGTCTGTCCTGTGTTCCTTGTCTTTCCCATCCCTCCAAGAATCAGGACTATTCTATTTTACTATCTTTTATTAGTTTATAACATAAAATTTTTGACCAGCCTCGGAAGGTCTTTTCTGGATAAATAAGTATATGGTCTCTGCTTTTTCTCTTAGCTCCACTGGAAGGCACCCTGAGGGTCCTTGTGTTTGAAAACACTCAGGCCTCATAATGAGATACGTCTGAAGGCCACCGGGGAGTAAGTCCCTCTCTTCTCTGACACACCTGCTAATTCAGAGAAGACATCAAGCCTTTTCACTTCAGGAAACGAACATGGTTATGACAACAGTGTGAAGCCCTGTGGGAGGGCGAAGCCATAGACGATGATGGAAACCAGTCGTCAGTTCCCATCTCTGATTTGCTGCGATGAAGCCCACCGACGTGGGTGTCTTCTGTGCAGGACCTGCTGGGATTCTTCAAGGTTGGCCACTAGAACCCTTGTGTGGGCCAGTGTCCATTCAGCTGAAGGCTCCAGGAGGTGCTGGTTTTACCCATTTCTGAACTGAAAATGCATTTTCAACCATTCCGCCTGGAGGGTGGGAAACACCCGTTTGCTAGAGGTACTTTGGGGATGGGTTCCAAGTCCTTGTATATCTTCCTGACGAAGCATGTGTTTGTTACAGCTTTTACACTATTAAATTTTAATACAAGATCAGAGCTTAATAATGGTGTGTGTGTGTGTGTGTGTGTGTGTGTGTGTGTGTGTGTGTGTGTGCGCACGTTTGCTTGTTCTGAGTCTGTATGAGATATGAGAAGGGAAAAGTGACAATAAGAAATAGATATTCTTATCTAACCTCACTTAATAATGCTTGGGAATGAAAAGACTATTTAATAAATTGACTTTTCCCCCCTAAAAAAATGGGCTTAGACTTTGATGTGCCTCAGAATCCCCTTCAGAATCTGTAAAAATCTAAGTGCCTGGGCAGCTTGCTTAAAAATCTTAATTTTGGCTATAGATAGGCCACAGAAGGGGCTGGGGATATAGTTCGGTGGTAGACCACTTGCTCAGCACTGTGGGAGACCCTGAGTTCCTATCTCCAGGACAACAAGAAAAAAAAATAAGATTGGCAATAGAGAGCCATTTATTCTCTTGAATAAAAAGAGAAAAAGGTATACCCCAAACTAGAGGTTTTTAAACAAATAGTCAAGTGTTCCTCAGACTTCTGGAAAGTTCTCTGTAGCTCATTCTTTAGTCACTGTCAATGTTAGTAAATAAAATAGGTGACATTTAAAAGAAAAAGAAAAACCCTTCCATGTTCTTGTATTCACAGTCCTTTGTGGTCAATATTATGTTCATGGTATCTGACAACCTGCAGAGTTTGACTTTAATGACGTATGCGTTCACCAGTGTTGACAATCATCCAGACGTCTCTTTTCTGTCCACTGATCTCACCCAGCGTGTGGATTATCCATTGTCTAGGGAGCGAGCTGTAAGTGACAATAAAATACTTTGTTTTGTATCTGTTCTGTTGCTTTCTTTTCTCTTAGTTTTCTTCCCAGTGACGTTTCACATGGATAGAAACACAAACCCTCTGATGTAATTCAGACCACAGAATTTGATGACAGGACAGGAGTCCATTTGAGACAGGGGACATGGCTCAGTGGGTAAAGGGCTTGCCTTCCAAGCATGAGGTCCTGAGTTCAGATCCCCAGCACCCATGTAAGATTCGAAATGCTAGGAGGTCTCTTAAAAATAAAGTGGAGAGTGAGTGAGGAAGATATTCAACATCGATCCCTGGCCTCCTCATGCCCACAGTATACACACACATATGTACTACAGCATGCACACCAGCATGCACACACATATGCACACACATGCACACACAGCATGCACACACATATGCACACAGAGCATGCACACACATGCACGCACACACATGCATGCACATGCACACACAGCATGCACATACATGCACACATATGCACACATATGTACATACAGCATGCACACCAGCATGCACACATATGCACACACATATGCACACACAGCATGCACACGCAAAAAATCTATTTACTCTTCCTCTTAGCCCACTAAGCTAGTATTTCAGAATTGCAGCACAAGAGCTCGGATTCTGAAATTCTTATTGGTGATCTCACCAGTCATTTAGAGTTTTATATTTTTGATCCAGGCTTTCACTGTTTCAGGCCGGTGGTGCTGGTGCTGAACTTCTGGGCTCAAGTGGTCCCCTGGCCTTTTCCTCTCCAGTAGCTGAGATGAAAGGAATGTGTCACCATGTCCGGCTTAATTATTTACAAAATTCTTAATCATTTATACAATGTTCCAAGATTATATCATCTCTCATAATCACCCTTCATTTGATATGGCCATTTCATAATGCAAAATATAAATGTCGTAATATGATCACCCTTCTATAAAAGCACAAGTAATTTCCAAAGGCAAAACTGAGAAAGATTTCTCTTTGTAGAAATCAAAATAGTCCCTTTGATTTCTCACATAGCTAGCTGTGAAACCAAATCTTTTTTTTAATGAAGTTATATAAATAATAAAGACTTGCCCAATTCCTATCATTTTCAACACACCTCGTCCAATTATGTGGTTCTATCTTTTGTGAGTAGAAAGTTTCCTCCGGATGCTGGCAGTGTGGTGGGCTTAGTCTGGTAAAGGTGTGGAGTGAGACACTTGTCTGAAACAGCTCTCCCTGACTTGTAAAATTAGCTTAAATTAGTGTGTGTGTGTGTGTGTGTGTGTGTGCGCCTGGTTGCACGCTCCACTTCGCATCTGGCTTTACATAGGTGCTGGGAACCAAGCCTACATCTGCAGACTCTGGAAGCCAGTAAGTACCTTGAACTGCTCACCCACCCACACAGCTCTCTCCCTGACTTTTGTCTGGCTTTTCTGCCTCCTGCTTCTCTCTTGAACTCAGAAGGTGGTGATCTATTTCCCTCCAGGGAATCAGCCATCAGGGGAAGGCTCAGCCACCAACTTTTGAATGCCTCAAGAGGAGCAATTCCCAGGAAACAGCAGATCCAGTGCTGGGAGGTCATGACTGTGTGGCGTGTGTTCGTGAGAAGTCTCCTGACCTCAAATGGTCTCCGCCACCCATCAGTGCAGAAGTTCCCCTCCAGAGAAAGGAAGGAGAGTCTTTTACTTAGGAGGATTGTATTGAATGCATAATACAAAACTCACATTCGTCACAGACTTGAGACTTTTGCCATACAGTCAGCCATGCCTCAAGGGAGTTGCTAGATCCTTCTGTGAGGAGGGAGTGAACCACACAGCCAGTTAAATGGTCAGAGATCTATGAGAAATCCTTGGGGATCCAGTTTGCGAGTCCAGGAAAGTCCCTGTGGCTGGTGACCGAGACAGATTCTTAGCGTCTCACATGTCAGACTCCTGACTCCTAACAAACCCATCAGGCTGTCATGGGACTTAAGTAAGATATCATGGAGGGTGAGTAGCATGGCCTCCTGCTTCTATTTCAAAGTGTGGCTTTCTACACCCATGGGAGGCATCCTGTGTCCCTGGGCACAGATGTGGGTAAATGATGTCACTGCAAGCTTTTGTTTAGAAGAGTTACAGTAAGCCTTCTGTTATCCCCACCTTGTGTGACTGTCGCAGCTCTTACTCTCCCCCCAAGTGTGTTCTTGTCAAAATCTGGCAGCCTGAGGTTCATGGCTCAGCACATTTTTGAGTCGTCAGTCAGAAGCTCTGACATAAAACAAAGCGAACAAAAATGGAATCCAGGCTGTTCTTCCATGAATCGTACAGAACCCACCCTGTTAGCTGAATCGGTATAGGAGCTTGAACTTTGATTTTTTTTTTTTTTGTTCGCCAAAAGTTCTCATGCCAGTGGGCCTGAAATTGAGCAGAAAGCAAAATGATCTGGTATGTTTACTCAGCACTAATTAGCTCTGCTTCTGGCCCTCACCTCCTGGCCTTTCCAGGATGCCTCTGAGATTTACTCTTTCGGGAATGCAAGTCCTTACCAAGTCGTCTGGGACTCAGTTCCTTACAGACATCAGCTACATTATTCGCTAAGTGACAGTGGAGTGTTCAGCACTAAGTGAGATCTCTCTATCACACCTTCCAAGGCTCAGGGATCATTGCAGAAGAGGTGATGGAGAGAATGTAAGAGCCAAAGGAAGGGGAGGACGCTTCCAATGCTGTCTTCCAGACACTCACAGTGGCTGAGGCTACCTACACAAGACCTTCATAATAGGAGTGTTGGAGTCAGTATTCTAGTTGCTGCGCAGGAAGAACCCAAACAAAAGCGGCTTGTGGAGGAATGGGTTTATTTGGCTTACGGACCCGAGGGGAGACTCCATCCTGGCAGGGAAAACGATGGCATGAGCAGAGGGTGAACATCACCTCCGCCACAGCACTGCAAACAGCGGCAGGAAGGTGTGCCAAACTCTGGCAAGGGGAAGCTGGCTTAGAACCCCCAAAAGCCCACCCCAACAACACAGCTCTTGTGAGGTTCTAATACCCGAATTGCCATCAGCTGAGGATCGATCTATCAGAACACATTCATTTGTTTGTGGGGGACACCTGGAGCAAACCATGACAAGGAGGAAAAAGATGATGACATCAAAACACAAGACAGACTAGTTGGAAAAAAGAAGGGGTTCAGTGGAGGGGGAGCTAGGCAAGAAGGCCCAGGATGGCAGAGAGAGGGGACTGTGATCGTGGTATATTATCTAGATTTGGGGAAGTCGCCAGTAAAAAGTGAAAGAGAGAAAGAAATTGGCCGGGGAGTTTAGGAGAAGGCCCCAAAGTGAATAGTCATTTTTCTTGGCTCAAAGCAGGAAATGTCCTTGAGCCTGTAAAGGGAATCTGTTTTATTTCCTCATCTCTTTTTCCCTAATGGACTTCCTTTCCTAGAAACCAGACATGAAGATATGACCAGGAGTCTGCACACCTGACCTGGAACTGGACTGACCCAGCTCCTCCCTCTATCTCTAAAAGCCTTCTCAACTCCAAGACAGTAACCTTCAACGGTATCCCATTTCTGGAAAACCCTCATACTATCCAGGATCTTTGCTGTCTTTCCCTCTCTAAGTTCTGCAAGAAAACCTTTCACTCATCAAATTCACGAGACATGAACTTGGTGGCCACTCAGGGGAAGTGGAACCATGAATGTCCGTCACACTAACCCCGGAGTTAAAAGCTTATATAAGAGCCAAGAATGACTCTGTCATTTTCAGACACTCCAAATCTTGTAGCATTTTTAGGACCTAACATAACCTCCTCATGCAAACTTTTCCCAACAAGACTGTTTCTCACTAGAAAATCCCACCCAGTCACTTGCTGGTAGAATTCTTCCTGCAGGTGAGTTCACCCAGCAGACAATCCTCAGAAGCTGTTTGAGATTCCTGGGGTCAAGGTTATCTGGGTTCATTCACTAATGGGAGTGTTCAGTGGTAGCCTAGGGAGACAGCCTGCTTCGGCCTTTGACAGGCTAGGGAACAGACTCTCCATCCATTACAATTCTTTTGTAAACGTGTGACCAACTCCGTATTCTTCCCTGATATGTGATCATGCAGATTTCCAGCTCACATATGCAATGGGGTATCCTGTGGCTCCTCAGGTAATCAGTTCGTGGGATTGAACTCAGGTCCTCATGATTACAAGGCAAGAACTCCACTGACTGAGCTATCTGTGAGCTCCAATATTAGCTATTCTTAAGGAGCTTCTGTGCTTGTCAGGGAAAAAAAAAACTGTTAACTAACTTGGAAAAAACTCCCTAAGCTCACAACACTAAAGCAGCCTCAATACTCACCCACCATGACTCAGGGAACTGAGCGGAAGAGGGGGCGGAAAGATTGTGAGAGCCGTGGTGGGGGAGATGGTCCAGAGGCATGGCACCCCTCAGTAACAACACATTTGGGCCAGGAGAACCGGGCTGAATACTAGGGTCCCCTGCCACAAGGACTGATCCAGACGGTACACGGAGGAGGATATCCAGCTGATTGGGGATGGGGAGGGGGGCAACGGGGAATTGGGGAGAACAGCTCATGGTTGGCCCACTAAACAATGGAACTCATTATGGACAATAAAGAAAAAATTTTTTAAAAAAGATGCTAATTAGCCCGATACTTCTGTTTCTGTTCCTACGTGAGATATAAATACAGAGCCAATTTGTTTTGCTTTGACTTAAGGCCAAAAGGAAAGGCTTGGCTTTAATCATCTGTCTGTGCTCCTTGCTGCCGGGGTTGACTTAGGACAACGCGGGCAGGTGCTTCCAAAGTCATCCACAGTCCTGATGGGTGTGAGGTCCCCAGCCTTGCTTGCTGCGCAGGTGTCTCCTGTGTGCAGAGTCAAGTGGAGCAAGTCATTCCAGTTGGACCTGCTAATAATGGCCGTCACATAGGTGAGGCTACAGAATAATAGCTCCTTTGACTCTGTGGCCTCTGCTCTGCCTGTTTACGGAGTGTTTCCTTATCCATTTTCTCATTGGGTCTTCAGAATAAACACTGGCCAGGAAAAGATGCTATTGTCCGTTTACTGAGGAGGAAGCAGAAGGAAACTAAGGATTCCAGTGGTCAAGGAATTGCCTCGGGACTCAGAACCTTCAGAACACCCAGGGCTCTGACCTCCCGTCTCCTGTGACCACATTGGATCAGATACTAGACTGATTCAGCCCTGCTGCGTTTAGTGCCAAGTGAGGAGCAGCCTGGTGTCTTCTGGGAAACAGGACGGGAAGGGATGACCATGGTATATCCACAGCCCCAGAAGCTTCACCTGCCCCCCGTGTCTGGAAGTCATCTACTCTCACCTGAGCTCTCTCCTCTCTTTGAGCTGTGAAGAACATGCATGTTCCCCAGTCCAGCCTCAAGTTTGGATAAGAGGTGACCCGTCTGTCAGAGGATGGCAAGTCCCATCTACAGCCTCTAAAATCAAACATAGTTTTCTTTTAAAATCAAGAGATTGAGGCTCTCCCGTGGTGGGGGAGATTATCCAGAGGCATGGCCAGGAGAACCTGGCTGAATATTAGGCTATCCATGGTCCCCTGTCACAAGGACTGATCCAGACGACCCATGGAGGAGGTTAGCCAGCGGAGTGGGGAGGGGAGGGCAGCGGGGAATTGGGGATAACAACTCATTCTTTGCCCACTAAATATTGTAACTCATTATGGACAATAAAAAGAAAAAAAAAGAGATTGAGGCTCTCGATGAAATGACATATTAACCCCACAGAGAGACCTTCATCTGTATTCCTATAATTATACAATGACTTGTCTATTCTCAGGAATGTTCCAGAACTAATTTCACGGAGTATAATTCACATATTAATATTGCCAGTCAAAACCGGCGGAGCATATCTGTAAGTCACGTGCAGACAGGAAGTTTAGAACCCAGGGGGCAGAATAAATGAATCTTATATTTACTCGAAAAAAGTGCACGTTCTTTCTTTGTATTGTGGGTGAATGTAAAATGTTCTCCAGGTGTTTGGACACTCGGTTCCCACCTGGGACCAGCCTTGAGGTGGAGCCTTGCCTAGTTCCTGCTTCCTGTCCCCCCTTCTGACTGTGGACACACAATATGACCAGCTGCCTCATGCCTCTGTCACTGCACCTTCCTCACAATGACAAGTGGTTACATCAACCCTTCCTCACTTTTGCTGCTGCTTGTCAGCTCTGATCGCAGCCATGACAAGATAACCCCTAGGCCACGCTCTAATGTCGCAGAAAAGCAGCAAGGTGAGGTCGCGGCTGCCAACATGGGCTCTGGTCTGATTGCTGAGGATGCAGTAAGGTTCGTTGACGTACAACAGGCATCGCTGTTGCTGGACGACCTCCTGTGTTCTCGTCTAGAGGTTTAGGGGGATTACTAAAGCCTTCTGGAAGGGTGAGGAAATCCCTCGGATGCTCCAGCTCCGTGGCTATTGGACAGCCTGTGTGGCAGATGACGACGGTGGTGGTTGAGGTGGGCAGAAAGCCAGTCAGGTTCAGGGAAGCCATCGTCCAGCTCAGCTGGAGGCCAGATCCCCAGCAGAGCAGGCGGTGGACGAGAAGGGGCAGAGGACAGTGTGCGTCTGCCAGCAGGCCCTCGGGGGTGGGTACCGTGAGAAACGGTGTGCTGAGCGAGGTGACAGACATCAGAGTCAAGGTCTGACAGATAATACAATATCTATCAAAACGTCACAATTCTTAGCAGCATTAAGAATGAGCTGGAAACAGCCCAGAGTCTAAGCACAGAGGACTGGACGGAGACCCTGATCCAGGGAAAATCCGAAGATGGAGCTGTGCTGGTATGGGCGATGCGCCAAGACTTGTTAAGTGAAGGGGTGTGTGTGTGTGTGTGAGAGAGAGAGAGAG
>PVHP010028303.1:0-23019 GCA_004024765.1 Zapus hudsonius | reverse complement strand
GGGCGTGGTGGAGCTCTCTTTTAATCCCAGCACTTGGGTGTGAAGGTAGCAGCTGGAGGTCCACTTGAGTCTACAGAGCCAGTTCCAGGTCAGTCTAGGATAGAATGAGACCCCACTCAGAAAAAAAAATTGCAAAAATAGTATAACAGACGTGAACATCTGCCTTCCTGTGTTCAGGTAAGATGCCCCTCTGTTTCCACAGCTTTGGTTGGAAGCATTTAAAGTCAGGACCTGCCAGGGTCGGCTTCCCCTTCCTCCCCCCAAAGTGTTGGGGGTGCTCTTGGTCTATGGGGTGGTTTTTCTTGGACAATTTGGGTACAGTTACAGATTCACCCAAAGTTTCTAGGAGCTCCTTGCATTCTCTCTCTCTCTCTCTCTCTCTGGATATGGGTGCACCATGGTCAGCTCAGAGGACAACTTTTCAGCTTGGTCCTCGTCTGTCCACTATTTCTGGCAGTTTCTCTGGATTCTGCTTCCACGAGCACTGGGGAGATCCTGTCTCCCCTCTCACTCACCGTCAGCACGTGCTGACATTACAGAAGCTTCTGGCTTCTTCTGTGGGGTCTGGGGATGGAACTGGGGTTCTTCAGCTTGAGCGTGGAATGCTTTGGCCGATAAGCGGCTCCCGTGCCACAGGAGAGCCTGAGTGTTTTTAACCATTTTTATTTTACCATTTTAAAAACTTTATTGACAGCTTCCATATAGACAATAAACAATGATAATTCCCTCCCCACCCCCACTTTCCTCCTCTCAAATCCACCCTCCATCCTATTCCCGTTCCTTCTCAATGAGTCTCTGTTTTGTTTGGGTGTCATCATCTTTTCCTCCATTATGTGTAGGTATTATCAGGCACTGTGAAGTCATGAATATCAAGGCCATGTTGTGTCTGGAAGTTTCCATTGTAAGCAGTCCTCCCCTTCCTTTGATTCTTACAATCTTTCCGCCACCTCTTCCACAATAGACCCTGAACCTCGGGAGGTGTGATAGAGATGTCCCAGTGCTGAAGGCTCCACTGTCACTTCTTCTCAGCACTGTCTTTTGAGTCATCCCAGTGGTCACCGCAGGTCAGAAGTGAGAGTGCATTAATTCATAGGTAAACCCCTTAAAAAGGTGCCTGCCTTCCCCTCTCTCCTGCTCCTCCTCCGGCCTCTTCCCTTCTCCTCTTCCACCCTTCTCTTGTTTGTGTTTTAATTATCGATTCATTTATTTATATTCACAAGCAGGGAAAGAGCGAGAGGGCCAGAGCCTCCTGCCACTGCAGACCAATTCCAGGCACACGCGCCCACTGTGTACGTCTGGCTTTGTGTGCATGCGGGGAACCAAACGCAGGCAAGCGCATTGAGCTGCTGAGCATTGAACACCTCCCAAGCCCGCTCTCCTTTTCTACCTTGAACCCTGGCTCCTTTGTTGGCCCTGTCCCTCTGTCCTTCTGAGTTCCCAGGGAGCGGTAATTAGTTGGCGGTTTATCGTTACAAGTAGGACATACTGATTGGCCCTGTGAACTGTCTTTTGAGAATCAAGTGGGAGCGACATTTAACTTCACCAAAAAGGCCATGGTTATAACCAGGAGAAACTCAGAACTTTGGAGGGACAGCCTGAGTCTCTCAGCTGCTTGCCAGGGGCCTGCCAGGGCGAAGGCCGTGTCCCCCCCCCCCAGGACCCTTCCTGCACCCCTCCCTCCTGGCTTCTGTGCCCACCATGGTGTCCCTTAGTGACAGGGGCTGAGAAGCAGTTTTGTGGGATGCATGGATAGAAGGCCCGGTCTATCCTGCTTGGAGAATAAACCAAGCCGGCCCGGGAAGGTGCGGTGGGTAAGGTGCTTGCTCTCCAGCCCCAGCACCCATATTTGATCCTCAGACACCACATCGAACAGTTTGAATCTGGGGCCGGAGGTGTAGCTCAGGGGCAGGGCCCTTGGTTCAATCCCCAGCAGTGGAGGCAAAAGCTGGATTTCATGGCAGGTGTCTGTAACCCCCCCCCCACCCACACACACACACTTGACCTGGGAGTAAGACAGGAGGTGGAGACAAGAATTTCCTGAAAGCTGGTAGCAAGTGCAGCAGCCATCAACAGAGAGAATGTAAGAAGAGAGACCGATCCTGCCTCAAACAAGACGGAAGTCAAAACCAACCCCCAGAAGTTGTCCTCTAGCCTCCACATGCCATGTACCTGTGTGCCCACACTCACAAATTTTATTCATTCATTCATTCCTGAGGTAGGGTCTCACTCTAGCCCAGGCTGACCTGGAATTCACTGTGTAGTCTCTGGGTGGCCTTGAACTCATGGCCATCCTCCTACCTCTGCCTCCCAAGTGCTGGGATTAAAGTCATGCGCCACCATGCCCGACAATTTTTTTTTTGAGTAGCAGATAATAATTAAGAGAGAGAATAAGCAGAGTCAGCCACCAGCATTAATTTAGCACCGACTATCTGCTAGGAGCAGTAGGGCTCCCTCCCTCCAGGGGGCCCATGAACAAACCAAGCCCAGAGCAGAGAGGAAGGTGCCAGGGGACACCAGAGCAGGCTCTGAGGTCACTCAGGTGTCCCTCTGGACCCTCTCCAGCCCTCTTCATCTTGTCCTTGTCGTTGGGGTTTGTTTTTGTCCCTCCATTCTGAGCTCAACACTATCCAGCTGCGGAAAGCACGAGCAGTTGACTGAGCCCCATGTTTGAAGAGCCGAGGTCCAGCCTAGAAAGTAATCAGAGGCCCGTGGCAGGAGAGACAACTCCAGGGACGGGGCTGTCCTCAGGCGCAGCCTTCCTGACCTGCCACTTGGCATTGTGACCTGAACCCCTCAGAACAGTGGGATCTCGTGCCGGGCCCATGTTGACTGCCATTACCCAGCATAAAGCACAACTAACCGTAGCTATTACTGACCACTGAGCGCCCATAGTTCTTCTTGGACTCAAGGGAAATTTTAGGAATAATTTGGAGAACCCATATTCTGCCCCCCCATAGGGTCTCAGTCTAGCCCAGGCTGACCTGGAACTCTAGTCCCAGGCTAGCCCTCAAATTGATCCTTCTACCTCTGCCTCCCAGTGTGGGGTCTAAGGGTGTGCACCACCACGCCCTGCTACAGTGACCTGTTTGAAGTCACGTAAGGATGTCTGCAATTCAGCCCCTTAGGATGGATGCTTCAGGGCAAGCAGGTGGAAAGGCAGGTAGCTCTGGATCAGGGCCTTCCTCTCTGCTCAGTTTCTTCGTCTGTCTCATGTGAGTCCTGGCTGTTCCTCCCTCACAGGGTAGTGGCAGGGGTTAGGAGGGACTTAGGAAGCTCCCAATACTAAGTCAGGATGTGGTCAATGACGTATGGACTCAGGAATGTCACTGGCAGGAGTGGGCAGAGGAACAGATCGGGGAATGTCCGGGGGCAGGTCCAGGTGACAGGCGGGCAAGTCCTCAGCTAGGACGGGGACAAGTGGGAGAGGGGTACTGACGGTAGCAATAGTTTGGGAGGACCGAGGACATAGACAGGCCTGTGGGTCAAGCATCCATGGACAGACCTCTGGGGGGGCGAGGATTGGGTGACACATGTTGATGTCTTCCTCTCTTCCATCTTATTTCCTCCTTGACACGATCTCTCCCTGAACTTGGAGCTGCTATTTTTTTTAAGGGTCTCACTTTAGCCCAGGCTGGCCTCGAAGGGATCCTCCTATCTCTGCCTCCCAGAGTGCTGGGATTAAAGGCATGTGCCACCATACCTAGCTTTTTATGCTTATTTTTTTCTTTGCTTATTTTCATGTTAACATGTTTATTGATTTTTTTTTTTAAAAAAGCACATTGCTGGACATGGTGGTGCATGCCTTTAATCCCAGCCCTCAAGAGGCTGAGGTAGGAGGATCACCAGGAGTTCAAGGCCAGCCTGGGCTAGAGTGAGACCCCCACCTGGGGGGCGGGACTTAAAGATCAGGAAATTACATGGCCAAAAGGGACTGTCCCTGCCCTCCTCCCTGGTGAAGACTGGAGTCCCTGTGCACTCGTTCATAAGCTCTTGTCTCCTCCCTCCTTCCTGCTCCCATCCCCCGAGGCAGCTCTGAACACCTAGTAGTTTTCTCTGAAGTGCGAGTCCTGTGACTCTCCAGGTGGGCGCATGGCGCATGTGCCCTTCAGACACGGTTCCTAGACAATGAAAAGCCTTACACGTAAGCGACTGGGGCTTCTAGAAGCCCTCCACAGCTCTTTCCTGGTGGAGGTAGACCAGAAGGAATCTGCAGTCCTGGGTCTCTGTGGGCAGGGAGAAGATTCCTGAAGGTTAAAGCAGTGCCCTTAGAGAGCAGGAAGTAGCTCAGCCTTGCTCCTCTCCACTGGCCTCAGGCTCTAGACCCTTGGGTTCCTTAGAAGGAAGGGAGGGAGGGAGGATGGGCTTCCCAAAGAGGTGGAACAGAGCAATCCCCTCTGCCGTCACCTCGGTCTGGTCTGAGGCAGAGGTAGGAGGATCACCATGAGTTCGAGGCCACCCTGAGACTACAGAGTAAATTCCAGGTCAGCCTGGACTAGAGGGAGACCCTACCTCGAAAAACAAACAAAAAACAACGCGTGTGTACGGCTGGGAGTGGTGCACGCCTTAACCCCAGCACTCTGGGGTGAGGTCCAGGCCAGCCTGGGGCTACAAGGTGAGTGCCAGGTCAGCGTGGGCTAGTGAGACCCCATCTGGAAAAATAATATATATATATATATATATATATTCATCTATTCACATACGCACATATACACTAGGTGGCTGTTTTTCTTTTTATTTGTTGTTTTGGTTTTTCGAGGTAGAGTCTCGCTCTAGTCCAGGCTGACCTGGAATTCACTATGTAGTCTCAGGGTGGCCTTGAACTCATGGCAATTCTCCTACCTCTGCCTCCAGAGTGCTGGGATTAAAGGCATGCGCCACCACGCCCGGCCGTGGCTGTTATTCTTATGAGCATGGTTTATTATATGAGCATGGTTTATTATGATTAGACATACATTGTGACAAGATCTCCGGCGCTGGAGAGATGGTTCAGCAGTTAAGGTGCTTGCCCACAATGCCTAACAACCCGGGTTTGAGTCCTCACTACATAAAGCCAGATGCTGCATGCATCTGGAGTTCGCTTGCAGTGGCTAGAGCCTCTGGTATACCTCTTCTCTCTCTTTCTCTCTTTTTTTCTCTCTCTCTCCCTCCCTCTCCCCTTGCAAATCTTTTTTTTTTTAATGTTCTCCACCTGATACATTTGATAATAGAAAAAAACTGTAAAGGACCAGGCATGGAGACACACACCTGTAACTCCAGCATTCAGGAGGCTGAGGACGGAATTTGAGACCAACCTGGGCTCATAGCAAGACTGTCTTAAAGCAAACAGAAACACTAAGTAGATGCTAATTCAAAGTTAATTGGTGGTTTTCAGCTAATACCACATGTGTTTCCCTGAGATTCTCGCTGGTCCCCAGCGGCTGTGGCTCCAGGAAAGGTGAGGCTGATTTTGACTGCCTGGCTGAGTGAGCAGCTGCTTTGGTTAAAGGCCAAGAGTCAGGAAGGAAGCTGATCACTGTTTGGGAAGCGACCACCACTCCTGTGTCATTGGTAGTAAAAGTCGAGAAACTTCCTATGTCTCAGACAAGCCTCAGAGCCAGTATAGTGGGTTTAGGACCATGCCCCACCCTCACCTGTCTGTGAGCTGGTGCATACCAGGACCCAGACTCTGCCTGCCCTAGGCTACTCAGCGAGGAATCAGCCACTTTGTCTGGGACCCAGTCCACCTTGTCCTGTACCAGCCTCCGAGGTGCATGGTGAGCCTTCGGGTGGCACCGAGCATTGGGTTCTAAGAACCTGGCAGAGAACATAACCCTCATAAGGAGAGAACCTGGCCTTCCCAGGTTCCCTGTGCTCCTGGCAGCTCTCAGGTAGGGGCCGGGCCCTCAGGCCAGCTCCCCAGCACCCTCGGGATGCAGGAAGGTCATGCCTCAGCCAGCCTGGGCTGCTGGAGGAGAGAAGCAGGAAGTGGGAGTGGGGAAAGGTGGGTGGGGAAACCCCACCTGCCTGCTCCTGTGGCCCCAGGATTTGGGTGGAGATTCTGGAGGAGGAGGTGACACTGAGTGTGGAGTGGCCCAGCGCTGCTCCTCCTGCTCTCTGCTCTGGGACAAGTCACACCCGAGCCCTAGGTGAGTAGAAAAAGGGGTGTCTATCCCCAGAGCAGTTGTTTTAGGGAAAAATGAATCAGTGCTAAGTTCCTAGGAGAGTTAGCCTGGGTCTCCCAGCTGCCTTGAAGACCACCAGGGAAGGAAGGGGCCAGGACCAAAGAGGCTGGGAGTGTGAGGGCCAGAGAATCCTTCTGCCGACTCCCTGCATTGTGGAGAGACCTCAGGTAGGTGGGTGCAAAGAGGCCGGAGAGCAGGAGAACCCCAGAGGGAAGCAGTGTTCCCCACTGGTGTGACGCCTCCTGCCAACGGGGCGGAGTCCCAACTGGCAGGGACCTAATGTGTGAGGCCTCCCCCCTCCTGTCCTCATCACCCCACACGCCCTTGGCCTGCTGTGGAGCTGTGAGCAAACTGCCGGGCCTCTGCCTCTAGGGAACTTCCCTGGATGACTCTAGTTTATTGGCCCTCACTCTCTCTTTCCTTAGGGAATGAGGAAGTCCTTGGGGACCTCCTGCTTCTTAGAGCTTTTGTTAGCCCTTATCTGAGACCTTAGAAAGCTCCAGCAAGGTATTCAAGGTGAACTTGATGTCTGCCCTTCCTTCTGCCCCTCACCCCCTTTTTTTTGAGACAGGATCTCTAGTATTTCAGGCTGGCCTGAAACTGCTGATCCACCCACCACCGTGCACAGCACCCCAAAGCTTTTGTTCCTGCTGCTTTTTGTGGTATTAGAAATTGAACTCTGGGCCTGGCTCAGGCTACACAGTGCTCTACCACTGAGCCAGACCCCCAAAAGCTTTCTTTAGGGGTAAAACCAAGAGGTGGGTAAAAGCTCTGTTCTCAGCTGCTTATAGGATCCCCCCTCCCATTAGGTCTCACTGTAGCCCAGGCTGGCCTCCAGCTAACTCCCCGGTGAACCTCTACCTCAGCCTCCCTGGCGCTGGGATTAAAGGCAACACCTCCTCACCCAGATTGCTGCTTTAAAATCACCTGGCCTGTGGATGAGGCAAAGCAGCGGCACTGCCCGTCCCTCCTGCCCTGCCCTTGTGCTGGGGGCAGGTGTGTGCAGCTGTGTGTGGTTCTGGCCCAGCACTTGGGAGTAGAGGCAGTAGATCAGGAATTCAAAGTCATTTTTACTCCAACAGGAGTTGGACGAACCACACGCCAGGCCAGATGGGGCCCAGGAATTTGGGGGTGGTGGAGTCCATGATGTGGAAGAACTGTCCAACCTTGGAGTTCAGCAGTGGATTGAGAGGCAGAGTGTTGGGGTGGTGGCAAGCTCCTGTCCTGACGGTGGCCTCAGACAAAGGCTTAAAAAAATGTAGAAATAAGAAAAAGCTTGCTGGGTTGGAGAGATGGCTCTTGCTTGTAAAACCTGACGCCCCGGGTTCAATTCCCCAGCACCCACATAAAGCCCGATGTCCAAAGTAGCATGTGTGTTGGGATCTCGTTTGCAGTGGCTGGCGGCCCTGGTGTTCCCACACTCACTGCCTTCCTCTCTCAAATAAAAATAATAAAAAGAGGAAGCAAGCTGCTCATTTCAAAGTTACTTTTCCCATACAGCAGGGGCAGGGAGAGCAATGCAAAGCTAACCAATTGGTTAACATCAGATTACTTCAGGTTCCCGTTTTAGCTCAGTGGTAGAGCTCACTCACAGAAAGATTAAAAAGAATTGCCTTATCAAGCCAATGGAAACTGCTTTGTTTGGGAAATTGGGCAGTAATCTCTCTTCTGATTACTTGGAAGGTCAAATAACAACATGGCTTTGGTTTGATGAGGTAGCATTTAGCATAAGCGACTCCATTTTAATGTTGAGTCTGATCTGCCGGGGCCCAGTCAGTGCCAGAACCCGGTCCAGAACAGCCATCTCTAATCCCGTGTCCTATGTGATACCTCACATCTCATCTGAGAAGCCTGACAACAGAAGTTGGGAAGGCTCTACAACAAGTTGTAGATTTTCTGTGTGTGTTTGTCTGTGGTCTGTCTGTTCCTGAAGTTTCTATCTCTGGCTAGCCTGATACAGCCAGTTACCTTCTTGTTGCTGGGATAAAACTCCCTGCCAGAAGCGTCTTGTGGAAAGAATGGGTTTATTTCAGGCTTATAGTTTTGAGGGATTTTTGTTGTTTATTTGTTTGTTTGTTGTTTTGTCCAGAGGTTATAGACTCCATGCTTGGCTGGGTTCTGGGTCTCTCCCTATTGGCAGCTTTGCCGGAGGTGGGAGAGGACATTTACTCATGGATTTCACTTTTATTTCTCTTAGTTCCTCTTTGAAAGCATGCACCTTTCAAATTCTTGGATGGTCTTTACATAACAAACCGATCAGACCACGTGGTGTTGGGTTATGGCTTCTGTTCCTTTCCCTCCCTCGTCCCCTCTCCTTTTTATCCCTGTAATGTTTGAATAAAGTCTGATGTTTGTGTAAAAATGATTTTCAGCCTGAGTTGCTAATTCTTTGCCATACTAAACGACCAGCACTCAGGGTTAGGGTTTGTGAACTCTTTTCTTAATTCTTCCAGCCCAGCCCATTTGAAAGGCATTTCCTTTTTTTGTTTGTTTGTTTTTTGAGGCAGGGTCTCACTCTAGCCCAGGCTGACCTGGAATTCACTATGTAGTCTCAGGCTGCCTTAAATTCACAGAGATCCTCCTACCTCGGCCTCCCTCCCGAGTGCTGGAATGAAAGGTGTGTGCCACCAAGCCCACCTGGGACTCTAGCATTTTGAAAGGTTCTTTCCTGTTCGATGTAAAGAAGGTGGGGTTGGGAGGCAGAAGCGTGGATAGATGGACGACTGCCCTAACCCAGGCCAGAGGCAGGGCTGGCTGGCTGGGGAGCAGGGGGCTTGGGAAGAGGGAGCTGCTTTCTTTAGTAGCCGAGTCTGCAAGGCTTGCTGATTCAGACATTTTGACTCCGCCAACGAGAAGATTGGAGGTTAGTGATTTCTGTCTCTCAGTGATGGGATTAAAGGCATGCGCCACCACGCCTGGTTTAAGATGGGATCTCAGACTGCCTGCTGTCCTGGGTTTAATTCCTCAGTACCCACATAAAGCCAGAAAAAGTGGCACATGCCTCTGGCATTCGTTTGCAGGCAAGACACTGGTGCCCTCCTCACACCCCCACATACAAATAAATTAATTAAAATTTTTGTTTGTTTTGTTATTTTTCGGTGCAGGGTCTCGCTCTAGCCCAGGCTGCCCTTGGACTCACAGCAATCCTACCTCTGCCTCCAGAGTGCTAGGATTAAAAGTGTGTGCCGCCACGCCAGGCTAATTAAAATTTTATACAGTTGGGTTCTCAATGTGTTTCTCAGGCTAACCCCAAGCACCTGAGCTTATGTAGCCCTTCTGCCTCAACTTTCACAGCACATAGCATTACAGACATGCACCCCACTTCCCACACTAGCATGGAAGGTTGGGGAAGGACCAGGAGGAAGGTCAAGGTGCAGTTTTAGGTATGGTAGGTTTGTGGTACCGCTGGACATCATGTGCAGATTCCTGGAGAAGGAAGTTTGGGAGTCCTCGGCATGCGAAGGGTATTGAAAAGCCAGATCAGGAAGGATCCAAGTCGGGGAGAGAAGTTTAGGGACGGCAGGCAATGAGCAGGAGCCAGCTGAGGAAACCAAGGAGCACCCAGAGTGAAGGAAGGTGAGAGAGTCCAGGCCCGTGTCACATGCCGCAGGTCAGGTAAGGGAAGGGCACTATGTGCTTAGTACACAGAGTTTAAGTACAGTGGTGTAAATCAATAAATCATAAATCAGCCTCCTGTCTCCTCCTTATGAAGGGTTGGAAACCATCCTGTTTGGCCCCTAGTCATTTTTCTGGGCACCCAGAAAATGATGTCGTTTCTATTTTCATATTCTTCCTTTCACAAGTGATTAAGTATTCTAAGAAAACATGAGTTTCATGGCTGGATGATTCTGTTTTTCTGAATTTGTCCAACTTAATCACACCTCTATTATGGATGCTGCCTCAGTGTTGTAAATTATACCACCACAGCAAACAGCTCTGTGTATTTCCTAGGAGGGCAACGACAGTGTGAGAGTTCACATGCTCCGGCTAAGCTTGAACTTGGCAGCCACGGTTTCTCCTGGACAGACCTGGGTGACTAGTTGTATGGGTCCTTCGGTGCTCCTGGCTCTCTGGGGAGGCTCAACAGCCCCACCTCTCACTACATCTCCCATTTCTCCTGGGGGGGGGGTGGGGAGCCAGCTTCATACCCTCTCACTTTGACACTGCTCTTGTCCTTGCCACTGGCCCTGACCCCTCACAGGCCGTGGCCATAGTGTTAAAATGTAATACTTGGTTTTCAGTGCTCAGTACTGAGGGAATGTGAATGGTCTCCCTGGTCTGAGCGGTTTGGGAGAAGGGAGCAGGAGTGGTGGAGTGGTCAGTGCTGGTGTCTGCAGAGCCCCAGGCCAGGTTGGGGTTCTGCTCTCAAGAGCTTGGCTGGTGGTGTGCTGGGGATCATGCATGGAGTTGTCACACTCGGGCATAAGGCTGTTGTGTTGGTTCAACTCACGTGTGCTGTGTGACCTCTGTGTGTGTGTGCGTGCAAGTGTGTGGGTACAGGGCCAGGTGAGAGCAGAGCTCTCGGATGGGACAGTCGGAGGAGCAGGGAGCTGGGTGGTGGTACCCTTGGACTTCTCAGTCTGGAGAGGCAGCTGCTACACACAGCACCAGACTCGGAGGCACATCCCCCATCTCCACTGGGTTCCCTGCCCCCTTCTCTAGTCTCTTCTGCAACCAGCCACTTGCTTGCTTGAAGGCCTGACTGTCTAGGTTCCATTCCCTGGCACTCATGTGAAGCCAGATGCCCAGAGTGGTGAAGTTTATTTGCAATGGAAGGAGGCCTTGGTGTGCCCATTCGCCCCCCCCCCTTTTTTTTTCGAGGTAGGGTCTCGCTCTAGCCCAGGCTGACCTGGAATTCACCATGTAATCTCAGGGTGGCCTTGAACTCACGACGATCCTCCTACCTCTGCCTCCTGAGTGCTGGGATTAAAGGCATGCGCCACCACGCCCAGCTGACCCCCTTCTTATAAATAAATAATAAATACTTAAATGCAGCTCTTCTGATTATCCTATGGGGGGCACCTGCTTTCCTTTCCTCCACACCTGGAGCCTCGTCCTCACGGCCGTGGTCTCCCTCTCTGCCCAGTCACTCCAGAGCCCTTGGCACCTGTCCTTCAGCGCCCTGATTAATGTGATTAGCAAATATTTGTTGAACGAGTGAATGACAGCAGATGGCAGCCTCTGGCAGAGACGGGAGGAGGGTGGGGACAGTGAGGACATCAGCAGGTGAGAAAGTTTCTGGCCGGTCCACCTGCCAACAAAGGCTCTTGACGTCAGAAGCCCTCTGGAGGGTGGGGTCCCTGGCTCTGTTAGGGCTGCAGCCTGGCCTGGCCTGGCCTGGGCGGGTCTTTCCTTAGAGGTATCTCTTAGCTTACTTAGCTTGCTTATTGAAAACACCTTTAAATGCCTTCCCTTCTCTCCACAAGCGTAGAAGCACCTCCTGCTCCTCAAGAGGAAGTGGGAGAGTGCAGGGAATGCTGGGAGATGGCTCAGTAGGCAAAGTGCTTGCTGTACATGCGTGGCCTGAGTTCAGATCTCCAGAACCCACATAAAACGGCAGGTGTGGTGGCGTGCACCTACAATCCTAGCCAAGACTGGAGCGTCCCCAGGGCCTGTAGCTGACTAGAGATGAGTTCTGGGTTCTGTGATCTTACCTCAAAAATAGGAGTGGTTGAGGAAGACACCTGACAGACATCTAGCCTCCACGCACAGGTGCAAGCACAAAACTACAAAGAGGCTGAGCATGGAGGCGCACACTTTAACCCCAGCTCTCAGGAGGAGGCTGAAGTAGAATGGTAGCCAGGAGCTTGAGGCCAGCCTGGACTACTACAGAGTAATTCCAGGCAGCCAGGCTAGAGTGAGACCCCATCTCAAAAAAAAAAAAATTGAAAGAAAGAAAAAGTGTGACTCCCACGCAAGCCCACTTCTCTAATTTTGTTCTTTTAAGACAGGGTCTTCTTCTGTAACCCACGCTCGCCTTGAACTATGTATCCCAGAACTCAGAGCAATCCTCCTGCCTCAGCCTCCACATGCTGGGCTTTAGGCATGTGCTGCTCTGCCTGGCTCATGTCAAGTCTACCTGAGCTCTCACGTCCCCAGCATCTCTAGTGTGTGGGTCTGCAGATTGGATTTCATCCTCACCAGCTGCAGCCAGTGGTGGGCAGTGTGTTACCCATCAGCCAAGAGTCTGTGGCCCCTAGGAGCCTGGCCTGCCAGACCCCGCTGTGGCTGCTCCCTGCCTTCTCCGATCTCATTTCTGGAGCATTCTCTGAGCCAGGCATTTCATTTAATTTTCATTTAGCCCCCCCCCCCCTTGGGGTGCTTGGTGGCCCACTTTTGGGGTAATGAGGAATTGTGGAAACAGAAGGGGGGCCTCCTCCCTGCTTTTTCTTTGGTTTAACTCTCTAGCATTCCTGGGGACTGTCCTCTGGGGACTTGCTAGGGTGAGTTCAACTAGCCCTGGGGTGCCCTGGGAGGTGGGGTGATCTGAGTTGGCAAATGAGCAGCAGTGAGCACCGTGGCCAGAGAGTCGCTGGCCGGGAAAATCAGGGCACTGGGTCAGCAGCAGTTTACTGATTCACAGGAAAGCTTGGGACAAAGTAACCAGACCCATTCTCCCAGCGCTCCCTGTGGTTCCTGAACCTCTGGCCCTCTTCTCCCTGCAGCAGGCAAGGAGGAAGCAGCAGCTGAACTTCAGCACAGCAAAGGGCCAGGAAGCCGAGAAAAACTTGGGCCTCCCAGCGCTCCCTGCCTGGTCTCTGCCTCCTGGTTCATGTGCAGCTGAGAATTGGGGAGCTCTGTGTCCTTGTCCTGGGGGCAAGGGGATCGTGTCTGAATGGCAGTGATGCAAGGAAAGGGGTGTCTGGGAAGTGCTGCAGCGTGCTGCTGAGAGCTGTGCTGTTAGTGTGTTATTCGTTCACCAGGGGCCTGCTGATCACCTACTAGAAGGCACTGTGCGGCACTGGGGACACACCTCAGTCCCAGGGAACTTGATGTCATGTGAGTATCCAGAGGGCCTGGGTCAGGGTTGCAAGAGAAAGGGCAGCTGTGCTAGTCCAGGAGAGCTTCCAGGAGGAGGAGGTATGGGGTCAGTCTCAAAGGAGAGTAGGGCTCTGCCAGGGAGAGCCAGCGTGATCCTTCGCCATGCCAGAGCTCAGGATATGGGGAAGAGAGCAGGAGAGAGAGGCTAGAGAGGGAGCTAGGGACCAGAACCGTGGCCACCTTAAGATGCGTGCGGCATGGGTCACTTTCTGGCAAGAGTAGCCAAGAAGGCTGTAATGGACAGATCAGTTGGGGGCTGGCAGCCAGGCATGATTCAGGCCTGATGCTTCCTGACTGAACGGAGAACAGCTTCCAGAGCTCTGGGGTCTCTGCTAGGCAGGGACATACCAGCTTGTGGCACAGCCTTACCCTCTTGCCTGGCACTGCACATGAGGCACATGGCATAGTGACAGACTTGAACCGCCTCACCTGCCTGGACTCAGACTTTGCTCCTTCAGTTACTGTGACACCTTGATTCTCTGTGCTGCCACGCACGTCCTCCTCTGTTAATGGAGATAGAAGAATCACAGAAGTGATTCACAGAAGAATCAGAAGTGCCAGTATCCACAGAGCTGGGAAGGAGTAAGCCCCAGAGACTGATAGCTGGTACCATTGTGGTGGAGGTAATGAGGTGGCCCGTGGAAGATGGAAGGACCCTGAACAGCCTTAGGGGTTGCTCAGTTGGCCTCGCTGGCTGCAGGCTGTCCTGAAAGGGAGCCCTGTCTGCTGGGGCAAGGGAGCACTGGTTTGGGCAGGGAAGATTAGCGGTCCCTGCCCAGGCCTCCTTAGAGCTTTGGCTTTGAGTGGAAGCTGGATGGAGCTGCACCTGTCTCTGCCCCTGAGCTGCTTCTTGGGACCTAGATACTGGTATATGAGCACTGCAACTGTGTGTGTGCGCGCGCGCGCGTGCGTAAGGGAAAGTGTACAAGCAATTTGCCAAAGACTCCCAGTGTGTGCAGGTTCCTTCCTGCCTGCTCCTAGTGGCTATAGGCCTTGGTCTTGGGGTGTGGGGTCTGAGGTTACATAGCCTCTTAAGTGGGCACAGCTACTGAGGAGAGGGTTCCTCAACCTGGCCCAGTGCTGAGAGGGACTGTAGTACCGCAGTGGTGGGGGCTGGCAAGGCCTTGAAGGGAAGAAAGCGGGGGAGGGGGGACAGTGACCTGGGAAAAGCCAGCTGAGGGTCTGGGTGGCCAAGGCGGCTCCTGGTTACAGTGATGGGGTGGATGTCTAACCTCAGCTACGGATGGAGGAGTCAAGGCTATGAAATGGATGGACGGCTCCTGCAAAATACAGGGCTGGGCCGCAGCAAAGCTCTAAATATCAAGCAGCCCAAGGTCAGTGTCAGATGGAAGTCACAGCTGGAGAGAGGTCGGTTTAGGAACCAGTGACCCTCATCCCCCCCCCCCCAAGTCCACAATGCGGATGGAGAGATGGCTCAGTGGTTAAGGCTCTTGCCTCCAAGTCCACAATGCTAGCCAGATCCCAGAGCTCTGCCTGATCCCAGGAGGCACCATGCTCACCCTCAAAACTGAGAACAGATTTCCTGTTACTAGGAAGAACCCCCCCCCCCCAGCCGCTGGACTGTGGGAAAGAGAGCTGGGGCTTGGGCGTGACTCCGTTGGGTCTGGGCTCTGCTTTCTGCCTTGTCCCCTGGCACATCCTCTAAGAGTCATCAGGGTCCTTGGACTTGGACTTCTTGTCACTTCCCCGTCTGCCCAGAGGAGTCCATAAGACACATCGGAAGGGCAGGATATGAGGATTGACAGCCTGTGTCACTCTCTGCAGCACCATGGGGTGTGGAAGGGGCCCTTGGGATGCAGTTTCAACCAGAAACCCCCATCCACTTCAGGTCCTCAGGAGCAGAGGGTGGGAGGGAACCTGTGAGGTTATACGCACTAGACAGGGTTGCAGTGTTCCCCCTTGCTACTAACTGTTAAGGGGAGTCCCCAAATTCTCCTGGGCCCTGCACTTATCACCACACCCAGACTATAGGATTCAAGCCACATTGTTCTCCAGGCCTTATCCCACTCACCCATAGACAGGGCCAGCGCTGTACAGTGAATCACAGTGTCTGTGCTCCCAAAGCCCCTTGTCTGGAGCCTCCGGGGTCTGTGGTGGTTTGGATCAGATGTACCCCCATAAACTCGCATGTTCTGAACTCCTGTTTGGTCCCCAGCTGATGGCAGTTTGGGAGGTGGAGCCTTACTGGAAGAAGTGTGTTGTTGGGGGTGGGCTTAGGGCTGTTATGGCCAGCTCCCCCTTTCTAGAGCTCAGCTCACTCTCCTGCTGCTGTTGTCCACCTGCTGTGGCAGAGGTGATGTCCAGCCTCTGCTCATGCCATGCTTTCCCCTGCCATCATGGAGCTTCTCCTTGAGGCTATAAGCCAAAATAAAAATTTTCCTCCCATCAGCTGCTTTTGGTTAGGTGCTTTGTCCCAGCAGGGAGAAAAAAACTGCAACATACACCAGTATATGCCCATGTAGTGCCCTGTGGTGGCTGGTACTTGTATTTGATCTGGAGCCTCTGGTCCCGGAGCTCTGGAGATTCTCAGGCCCAGTGAATCCAGCCCCAGGCCCAGCTCTATCTTGAGGATCCTGACAGGAGGTTTAGGTTTAAAAAGAGGATCCGAGGTACACATGACTAAGCAGGCCTAGCCAAGGTGTGCCCCGTTCGTCATTGTCTCTTGTAAGATGGTCTGACAAGTTGTCAGAACTGTGTGAACCTCTCTTTCCAGGAGAGGGTTCCCCTCTGGCAAACCTCTCTGGTGGCACCAGACTTATGTCTTTTTTCTTTCAACACGAGATTTCTAGGGAAATTCCAATTTCTTGGGGTCCATCGTTTCTTGATAGGCACCTCTACCCCTGCCCCTTGGTCCACCCTCGCTCTTTATTCTTTTTTTTTTTTTTTGGTTTCTCGAGGTAGGGTCTCACTCTAGCCCAGGCTGACCTGGAATTTACTATGTAGTCTCAGGTTGGCCTTGAACTCATGGCGATCCTCCTACCTCTGCCTCCCGAGTACTGGGAATAAAGGCGAGCGCCACCACACCCGGCTTCGCTCTCTTTATTCTTGACTGACATGTCATCATCTTTGTCCCTCCCCGTGTGGCTGTCACTTCCACAGGATTCTCAGGTCACAGGTTCCAGGCTGAGGATCGTGGCCGAGAGGCTCTCTGCCTGCCATCCAAGCAGGCCTGGAGAAGGCTGAGTGGAAGAGAGCGTGGGAGGAAAGGGTGCTGGCTTGGGTTGCAGTGCTTGTCGAGATTGGCTGCCATTCTCAGCCACAGGGGAATTAGAAATACAGATGTCAAGCTGCTCTGCAAACAGACCCATCCATCAAATGAGCATCTCCAGAGATGGGCCCAGCCGGCCTTCCAAAATCAGTTCAGCAATTCCACAGCCAAGTTGGCAGGCCCAGAACAAGGCAAGAGAGATACCTCAGGTCCTAAGGACTGGCTTCAGTGGGTGATAGATAGCACTTCCTTAGGAAGGGCAGGTGTGGAGAGAGAGGGGTTGAGCCACCCATGGGACATTCAAGAGAAGGGGTTCCCTGCTAGGACCCTTACCATCTCATCTGTGACATTTGTGGGAAGTATTGTACTCAGCAAGAACTGGCGTGGCATCTTCCTGGGTGAGGGTCAACAGCCTGTAGCCCTGCAAAGCCCCCAGGGCACCTGTCCCCTGCCTGCTGGCTCTGTCTGCCGGAGCCAGCACAGTGGGTTACAGATCTCTCCTCGCCCTGGCCAGGACTGGTGTCTTCTCCGAGAACAGTGGCTCAGGGGGGCCTGGGAGAGGGGGGTGACACATGTCAGGCTCTCTGGGGTATGGGGGAGCTGGAGAGTTGGGGAAAGCCCTTGGGTCATTCTGACATAGTTCCCAGAGATTCGGGGAGGTACAATGGTGTGTCACCCTGTCTTCATTAATGGAGACTGCTCTCCATAAGACTCAGGTGGCTCAAAGCAGGAGTGCAGGTGACATGCACAAGAAGCAGGGGTAGGGGCTGGAGAAATGGCTCAGCGGTTAAAGCACTTGCCTTCAGAGCCTAAGGATCCAGGTTCGATTCCCCAGTACCCACATAAAATTTAAAAAATATTAAAAAAAAAAAAAAAAGAAGCAGGGGTAGTGGGGTGACTGCGGGAATGAGGATGGCTCCTCACTGTCTCCTCTGACCTTTCCTGTCTCCTCTCTGCCCAGGGGACGGGAACTGCCCTGTGGAGGCCCATCTGCGCTCAGACCCAGACGATGCCAGAGCTATGACCAGGCCTGCAGGCGTGGCGCCGAGCGGAGACCAGCCATGGAGAAGCCACAGGAGGAGGCCCCTGAGGTCAGGGAAGAGGAGAAAGCGGAAGTGGCCGAGGCTGAAGGAGCCCCAGAGCTCAACGGGGGACCAGAGCATTCACTTCCTTCCAGCAGCTACACAGGTGAGCAGGGGGAAATTAGAAAGGATGAAGGAGAAACCAAAGACATGAGAGAGAAATCCAGACACACTAAACTAAGTCCTTTGCAACTTCCAGACCAAATGCAGAGCTTTGATTATGGAAATTGCTCAAAACATGTACGAACATTTCCGAAAGCAAGACACGGGCTCCCAGGTTGACAGGCCCATTCATTACCAGGCCTCAGCATTCCCACTAATGTGGCAAAATGGCATTTGTTTGCACAAGCCTGTGTGTGAGTGTGCGTGTGTGTATACAAGCCCTCCATCCCATGACTGGCATGTGGAGGGCAGAGGACAGCTTTTGGGTCTCTCCTCACCACTCCACCTGGTTTGAGGCAGAGTTTTTCTCAATCACAATGTTTTTTTTTTTCTTTCTGTTTGCTTGCTTTTTTTCAGGTTTTTAAATGATATTTATTTGTTTATTTGTTTGTTTGCAAGAAGAGAGAGAGAATGAGAATGGGCGCACCAGGGCTTCTAGCTACTGTAAACAAACTCCAGGTACATGTGCTGCTCTGTGCATCCAGCACCCCGGTTGCCAGGTTTTGCAAACAAGTGTCTTCACAGCTAAGCCGTCTCTCCAGCCCCTTTTTCAGGGTTGTTTGTTTTTTTCTTCCCATCCCCTTTTCACTGAACCCTTCTTCCCAACTAGTTCCTCTTCTGTTGTTGTTGGTTTTTTGTTTTGTTTTGTTTTTCGAGGTAGGGTCTCGCTCTAGCCCAGGCTGACCTGGAATTCACTCTGTAGTCTCAGGGTGGCCTTGAACTCATGGCGATCCTCCTATCTCTGCCTCCCGAGTGCTGGGATTAAAGGCGCGTGCCACCACGCCTGGCTCCTCTTCGGATTTGATGTCACTTTTTCCCCTCCTCCATGACCCATGACAACACGTTGATGGGTCCAGTGTCATGCAGGTAGAAACAGCCACTGTGAGGTCATGAACTGGCCACGTGGTGTCTGGAAGACAGTGGTCCGAGCCACTCCTCTCCATCCTTTGGCTCTTACATTCTTTTTTCTTTCTTGCTTTCTTTCTTTTTTTTTAAGGATTTTTTTGAGGCAGGGTCTCATTCTAGCCCAGGCTGACCTGGAACTCACTCTGTAGTCCCAGGCTAGCCTCAAACTCAGTGATCCTCCTACCTCTGCCTCTTGAGTGCTGGGACTAAAGGTGTGCGCTACCACGCCTGGCTCTGTACTGGTCACTTCTGTGCATCTTTTCTAGCTCTCTCCTCGGGTCCACCTTTACAGCCCTCTGCGACCAGCACTGGAGACATTCTTCTCTGGGTGCTTCCCTGTGCTGTTTGTAGGCTCAGCCCTGTGCTTGCAGAGCACCCATACCCTCTCAGCTCTGGCTTTCCCTGCTGCTCGGGGCCCCTCCAGTGCCCCTCCTACCTCCCTCCTCCCCCACGTGATCCAGGCCAGTGTGTCCTGCTGACCCCCGCTCCCACCCTCAGAGGGTCTCGGGACCAGAAGGGGAATTACACGAGGACACACTGGGCTAGCTGCTGGTTTCAGCTGGATGGGCTGCCCAGGAAGATGGTCTCTGATGCTGTGTCTGCAGAAGGCGAGTGGAGAGATGGTGCCTGGGCTATCAGGACTGTGGGTAGGACCTGTAGATAAGAAGAGGGGTCTGAATCCTAGAGCCATGCCTCCCCCAGAGCAGGTGTGGCTCTGGAGACCCAAGCTTTCTCAGGAGAGGGAGTAAGAATTCACTCAGCACCATCACGAATTGTTCAGAACTCAAGAAAGTCAAGGTGGGTTGGAAAGCAGGAGGCTGCCATGGATGAGTGAAGAGGAAAGGGGAGGTACCAGGTCTGGTCTGGTCTGGCTACATGCATGCCCTGCTCCGCCTTGTTCCCGTAGCTGGACCTGGCCAGGGAAGTGTCTTCTCCTGGGGTTTCCCACACACCCTAGTCAAGATCAGCTCCACAAGTGATCAGCCAGGTAGTGCTGCCCACGTGCTGGCCAAAGTACAGGGGCAGGTGTGGCAGCTTTCCTGGTGAGATTATCTCAGCGATGGGGTTCGCCTGGTCATTGGCACAGCGCTGTGCCATGCTGTGGTGTTCAGGTCCTGAGCTCGCTGAACTTCCTGTCCCATGACTGAAACAGAAGAGGGCTGCGTCAGACAGCCACCGCGTTGAAGCCATAGTGTGGAAAGTTCCCACAAAGGCCGAGACAAGCTCCCCCACAGAACAACCAGTCAGACAAACACTAGTCGTCAGAAAACACAGAGTGCTTTGCAGTGGGACCAGTGACCAAAGACGACATCTCATGAGGGGGTCACCCAGCTTGTCAGTGCTGAGGGTGTCAGGACAGCATGGTATGTGTGCGTGGTTGCTCAGTGCTCACGCAGATCACCTGGCACTCTGTTCACCACAGTAGGACTCCTCAGAGCAGAAGAGCAGAGGCCTCACCTCTGGACAGTTGCTCGGGTAAGACCTGCCAGGCCCCCAGGGGAACACTGCCCAGTCATTAGGTAGAACCGGCAGACTGGCTCACTCCTGTTCTCCCAACACCGGAGAGGCAGCAGGATTGCAATTTCTAGGCTAGCCTGGGCTACATACACAGGGGAGCCTTGCCTCAAAGAAACAACCCAATACCTTATGCAGAAGGGGTTAAGCAGTATGCTCTTGGGTGGGGGATCCGTGTGTATGTGCTTGTGAGCAAGTACCAGCATCTCTTGCTGCTGCAATAAACACCAGACACATAGTGCACTTGGCTTCCAGCTTTGGCATGAGCAGAGGCTGAATATCACCTCCTGGCCAACATCAAATGGACAACAGTAACAGGAGAGTGTGCAAACATTGTCAAGGGGAAGCTGGCTATAACCTCCATAAGCCTGCCACCAACAACACACCTCCAACAAGGTTCCAATTCCAAAACTGCCATCAGTTGGGGATCAAGCATTCAGAACACACAGGTTTATGGGAGACACTTGAATCAAACCACCGCAGACCCCAAACTTCTACCTGGCTGTGGGAGCTAAAGGGTGCCTGTTTATCTGTGACCTCTGCCAGTCAAGTCCATCACTGGGGTGAGGTGAGCTCTGCCACTCTGTGAGAATAAGGTCAATAGTGTCTGTTTGCTGAGCTTGTACTTAAAGATAGCAAACTGCTACTTCACTCTGGGTGCCCAGGCTAGTGTTTACACAGTCCAAACACGCGGGGAGTAGCCTGGCGTCATCCTCAGCCTGTTGTTCATCATAATATTGTTGTTGGCAAAGGAATGTGTGTATGTGGGCAGCCATCGAGCACCGTGGCTAGGAGTTGCATGGTTCTGGGTTGCAATCTCTCTGCTGTGGTCTTAGCCTTCCTTCAGGGGTTTCCTGGGAAGACAACCTGTAGAGGAGTGGTGTGTGGATGTGTATGTATAGAGATGTAGAGAGTCAGCTCCTTCAGGTGTGGTCTGCCAGTCCTGACTACAGGGTAGGCTAGAGGCCTGAGGAAGTTGGCAGAGCAGCTCAAGTCTGAAGGCAGTGTAGGGAGATTTGGGGGGGGGGGGCTCTTAAAGCCTTCACCTGGTGGAAGAAGGCCACCCACATTGTGAAAAGTAATCTCCTGCCAGGAGCACTTGGGAGGCAGAGGCAGGAGGATCGCAGTGAGTTCAAGGCCACCCTGAGACTACATAGTGAATTCCAGGTCAGCCTGGACTAGAGCGAGACTCTACCTCGAAAAACCAAAAAAGAAAAAAAAAAGTAATCTCCTTTAGTTAAAAACTCCTCTTTAAAAATACCTTCATGGTGACATCTAGACTGCTGTTTGAGCCTGAAGCTGGGTGTCAGGGCTGTGTTACTTTTCTCATCGTGGCAACAAAATGCCTGATGAAAGGAACTTCAGGGAGGAAGGGTTCAAGGGATGCGGTCCATCGTGATGGGGAGGCATGGGGGCGTGGTGGTAGGAGCAGGAAGAGGCTGGTCACATTACCTCCAGAGCTAGGAAGCAGAGAGATGACTGCAGGTGCTCGGCTTGTTTTATCCTTTTAATGCTGTCCAGGACTCCAACCCCCTCCCCGCAGGATGATGCCACATCAGTCCCCCCAATCTAGAAACTTCCTCACAAACAGGCGCAGAGGTGTTTCTCCTAGGTGATTCCAGATCCTGTCAAGGTGACAGTCATTGTTAACCATCACAGTGGCTCAGCCAAACTGAAACAGAAAACCTGGCATCCACCGCCACCACATGCTTGATTCTCTGCCTCAGTTTCCCCACCTGTGGAGTGGGTACACAGCCCACTTAAGGATTGTTTTGAGGTTTCGCACAGAATGAATGGGTGGGAAGCGCCAGGAGAGCTCCTGAGTACAGTGGGCATGCAATTAAAAATATTGCCAGTGCAAGCAAACACTGTGCGGGTGAATCAGGTTTCATGTCAAGTCACAGCCCCAACTCATGACAAGCAGGTGGCCTTGGGTGGAGCCCTAAACCTCATCATGCCTTAGTTTCCTCACCTGTAAGGTGCTAATTACTGTTCTCCAAGCTGGTGATGCCATGAGCCTAGACTAACATAAGTTGGACATAGTGACTCGTGTGTGCCTGTAATCCTGGCACTCAGGATGAGGTTGAGACACAATCACCATGAGCACCTGAGACATGGGTGTTGGCTTCTCCCAGGAGGGGCTCTTACCTCAGGACCCCTGGCTCAGCCCTGGTGGAATCCGGATTTTGGACTCTGGTTCCCAAGTCCAGTTCTCACCCTGCTTTGCTTGCTACGTGCAAGCACCTGGAAGCCAACTTGGAGGTCACCATAGACCTCTCCTTTGATCCCTGACAGCAATGGCTCCTTCAGAGGTCCTACCCCACCACTCACCTGCCCCTGCCCTCACATTGGCTGTGCTGTGCTGCCTTTGTTCTGATTTTCTGTCCTCCCCCCCATGCTACCCTTCTCACCTCTACCTCAGAGGCACACCTCCAACCTCTCATCCCTTTCTTTCCCCCAGCGTCCGAGGCAAGGTCTGGGCCCCCTGCAATGCAGCAGGTGTTCATCAGTGTCTGTTGGTATTGCCACGCCCAAGGACATGCGAGGAACGATTACCAGTGCCAGATAGAGGAGGAAGTCCAGGTCTCCATAGAGGGCTTTTGTCATAGCTCAGTCTCCCAAAGAAGCAGCTGCTGTGAAGTTTCCTGCCATGCCGTGGTGGGGGGGGGCTGCCAGTTCACCACCAAGCTGTGCCAAGTTCAGAACCTTCAGGCAGATTCAGGACTGCTGACTCTGGGAACTGTAGAGCCCCACCATAAGCCTGGTACCCCAGGTTCGTAGCACTGGGCCAGTTTGTTGTGTCCTCATAGTCCTTATGTCTAGTGGATGGCACCCCAAAATAAGCACTTAGGTTTATCGTGTGAGGCTGCTTCTCCCTGTAGAGCACCGTCCCAGGGTGAAGGGTCCACTTTCCCCATCCCAG
>PVHP010028302.1:0-23330 GCA_004024765.1 Zapus hudsonius | reverse complement strand
TAGGTAATGAATGAACAAACCAATTAACTTTCATTCTTCTAATATAGACTAGTTCTGAGAGAACCACATGTAAGTTTTATCCAGTGCAAAATCCTATTTTAATTTAGAAAATCTCTACTTCGTGCTGGCCACGGTTTGAAGATGACTGAAATAATCCGAAGCTCCATGTGAAGTTAATTGAAGCTCCACAGAGGCAGAACTGCTGGCCTGTTACACCTCAGCAACATGGAGAGGTATGCTTGATTTCACCTCCTTCAACTTCCTTCTCTTCCACAGTTATGAACAGATTCTTTACAGCAAAAATCAGTATGAACTGTGGTCTCTATATAGCACTCAAGCTTCATAAGTTTGAGTTATTTGAAAACCAAAACTTTGTACTTTATGAGAAGCTTTAAGTGTGATTTTTGCGCCATCTAGTGTCTCAACCTAGTATCACTTCGTGGGGAAAAAAGGATAAAGATAGACTGGACAGTGATTTAAAGCAGGTGAGGTCAGAAACATAACTGTGTGTTATATACTGTGTATCTCAAAATATAGGTGCAAAAGGAGCCATTCTTAGAACTAAGGAATTAGACATATATTTACAAACACAATCATTAACCATGTATTTGTTTGAAAAATGGGAAATATCAAGAAAACATAAACTACTTTGGTGCAAATAAAAACATAATATTATTTATGAAATATTTATGTAATTCTGGGATGTAAATGATTCCAGGAACGAATAAAGGTCAGGAAAGAAGAGAAGTCACACACATGTAAGGGTAATCTTGCATATACCTCAATAACGTCACACTGTTTCTCTGGGCTCATGTGGACTATTTCAATATGCCCAAATTGGAATTTAACTGAATCAGTAGACAAAACTCAAGGAAATAATAGGGGTGTATGAGTAATGCAATAAATAAATTGAATTATATAATTCTTGTGATATATTGAGAGAGATATTTAATTCCATTAAATAGGGAATATGTTTTATTGCATTTATATGAAATATTTACAAAATGACAAAGCACTTAACTAAAATGAGTGTCTTTGTGTGAGTTGGAATGCTTGATACTTAACTGAGTCCCTTGTACATAGGAGACAAGCACTGGACTATGGAGCTACATTCCCAACATGAAGTTATTTTAAATCCAAGAAGCAGGATATTTCCTTATCACATTCTCAAAGTATAAAGAAAAAAAGAGATAACGGCATTAAAATGTCACAATTGCTTATTCAGAAATAATAAAAGAAACCTTCAAATAACTAAAACTTAAATAATACCGGAACTAAAATTACAGATAAAAGAAGGATACAATAAAAGCAGAATTGTGGGATGCAACAAAAGCATAACTGATAAATATTGTACCGTTATTAAATCACTCCATTATTGACTAAAAGAGGCTTACAGAAGGAATTCCAATTTATTATAAGTAACTAGGAAAACAAGTCTAAAGAACTAAAGATAATTGCTATAAATAAAATAATTATATTTAAAATATTTTATTAAGAAATAACTGCTTTGAGAAAATTCATTTTATTTGTATATGGAATGAGAGTACAAACACAAGCCAATTTTAATATCTGACTTCATGATAAACCCAAATCAAGAACTAGTTAATATTGTCATCATTACATCTTTCAAGGTGTTTTGATCTTCTGTCTAATCTTGCATTGTTGTAAGTTTTCCTGACCACCCAAATTTGACTCTTTTTGGTGTTTCAAATATCTGTAAAGATGGTAGAAGGAGCTCTAAATGCATTATGTATAAAGGCACAAAGTTTTAGGCTTTGTGAGCCATATTTGTCTTTGTCTACTACTTAACTCTGCCACATTGCATGTTGCTGTTCCTATTCAAATTTGTTTACAAGGAGACAAGGAGGGAGGGAGGGAGAGAGAGAGAGAGAGAGAGAGAGAGAGAGAGAGAGAGAGAGAGAGAGAGAGAGAGAGAGAGAGAGAGAGAGAGAAAGAGAAAGAGAAAGAGAGAGAGAATGAAGCTTGTGAACCATGTTTATAAACTCTAGGTAAGATTTAAATACTGATTTTAATAAATAAAGGAAATGAGATCCTGTGATAATCCTGAATCCAAATTGACTAGTAACAATTCTGAGCCTATTTTTATACTTACTATTTTATACTTACTAGCTGTGATGGTTAGGTTTTTGTTGTCAGCTTGACTTGTTTATTAATTTTAGGTGAACAACTCTGAGGTTGTTCATAGGTAGTCCTCTCAGTAGGGGGCAGGATGTAAGGAAGCTCAGGGGATCTAGAAACATACATCCCTTCCTGGGAGGGCAGTGCAGGAAGGAAACTCCAGAAGCTCAGGAAGCCAATAAGTCTGGAATAGGGTTGCAAAACCCTGACCTAAAGCTATATCAAAGGAAATGGAATCTCTCCCTTCTGCTGGTGTGTGTGTGTGTGTGTGTGTGTGTGTGTGTGTGTGTGTGTGTGTGTGGCGATGATGGCCTCTTTCACCATTATGGAACTTCTGGATATGTAACTTCTCCTTTCCTCCCATAAATTCTGCCTGGTTTGGAGGTTCATCCCAGCAGCATGTGGCTGACTACAACACTGGCCTTTTGTCTGACTTCATTGTTGAGTTCCAAAAGTTGGAAAGAGTAGCTAACTAAACTCACTCATATCTCCAGACTATAGGAACTATAGAAGTTATAATAAATGTCTGAAGATAGTTAAGAGCCGGCTTTTGAAATATTGTCATCTGCCTAGTAACCCTGAAAGGCAGAGTAAATCCACAATAAACTCAGTTTCCCATCACCCAATTTTGACAATGGCTGCAAGGTCTTCTTTAGTGATTGTCTAGGATGAAATTAACAGAAAACTGACAAATTAGAGTGTATCCATGAAATGGGCCAGAACTAAATCTGATGGGACCATGGGAAATAGCAAAGAATTGTGGGATGAATTACTAAAGTTAATGGTAGCCACCACTTTGAATGTCTTGGCTTAATGAAGTTCAACTCCAAAATAATGACTGATACAGTAACAATAATACACAAGAAGGGTGAATACCTGTTTTCATCCATCATATAAGTATTTCACTCAAGCACAAAGGCACATTCTTTAAGTGGAAGAAGGTATGGCAGACCAGTAAGAGACAGTCATGATGAAAAAAAGTTTAATTTTATGGGTCATGTTAAATGAATACCTTCTTCATCTTTTAGAACTTAGCTTCTAGGTATCTTGCTTAAACCAGTAATTCCTTTGCCACTATCAGATGAGATTGTACCCTGTCTGTTTTCACTCTGCAGCTGTCAGGAGAGGCAAAGGTAAACTGTGAGAATCCTCTCTTCTGAGTGTCACAGCTGGAAGAAAGATGTCTGAAGTAGGCAGTTCTTTCTTAAAGAATGTTGAGGAATGAAATTTACTAACATATTTACACACATTTTCATTTACTAAATTATAGTGTGAATATGCTTTGGAATCATTCCTAGTTTGTGAGCAAGGCATCAACAGTAATAAGGTATAATAAATAGGTTTTGCAGTTGTTGGTTTTCCTTAGATATAGGATTATACCAATATTATATCATGGTTATTTAAAATATTTTATTTATTCATTTTCAAGCAGAGAAATACAGAGAGAGAAAGAGAGAGAGAGAGAGAGAGAGAGGACATATGTGGATACTGGGGAATTGAACCCGGGGCCCCAGGCACCAGAGGCAAGTGCCTTAACCGCTGAGCCATCTCTCCAGCCCTATCATGGTTATTTAAATATATCTTCAATCATCTTTGGAAAGAACATAGCCAGTGGATAAGTAGATTATATGTGCAATATATAACTCATTGGTATAGTGGCAGAAAATGAACAATGTTCTAAGTGGAAATCTTAGTTATGGATAGGGATTAAAGGGAGTAGTGAACATAGAGGAAAATGTAAGTCTTGCTTTTTTACTTTTATTTTTTCTATGTATTCATGTCTGCAAGTGTTTGTAGACATGCAACTCCATGATAACTGAAAGATATCCATCCTCTCCCTTCACCTTTTGTGAGACAAGGCCATTCATTGCTGTTTTGCTGCTGTGTGTGACCCACATTCTAGAATCTCAGAGTTCATCCTCCCAGTGGCATAGGATTTTTAGATGCATGTACCACATTGCTACAGCCTTATGTGGGTGTTATGTAGGAATGAACTTGGGTTGACAGGCTTGCAAGCAAACACTTGAAATGACTGAGCCATGTTCCCAAACACTGTTTTGTTATTTTTAGGACAGAGTTTCACTCTGTGGCTCAAGATTGTCTGAAACTCTGGGTCTTCTTGCTGTAACCTCCCAAGTGATTGAATTACCGGTGTGAATTTACTAGGTCCTGATAACCTTGCTCTTAATTTTCTAGAGACATTCAGCTTGAGTGATATTGTAAGGAATGAGCTGGGGGTTATAATTTAGATAATATAAATGCCCAGCAAAAATTCCAATGCACTTCAAAGTTTAAGGAGTACCCGAATTCTTGTCTACAAAGTTAAAAATTTAAAATCATAGACAGACATTAAGGTATCGTGAGAGGCTTTATTTAAGGGAACATGGGAGTTAGAGAGTTCTCCAGCCACCAGTGTGGGGAGAATATATGGGAGAGACTTTTATAAAATCTGTGCTGCTCAGCCAAACAAGCAGCAGAAGAAAAGGTATCAGAGGGAAAGGTTTATGTGGAAAAGAATCCTGAGTGCCCCCCCCCCCTTCAAGGGGCCTTACCTGGAAAAAATGAAGTCCTCTTTCTAGGAAGCCATGTGGAAAGGAGACTGGCCTTTTTTAAAGAGTTCTCCCAGGTAAGTCAGAGAGACAGCTGGTTGGTCTGTACCTGACCAATCAGTTTTAGCATCTAGGTTTGGGCTCTGGCTAGAGACACCTCACTCAAGGGGAGGGAGGGTCTATGGGGTTTTCCTGACCATCACAATATGATTCTAGAATGTCTTTTGTGCAGTAATGTTTACTTAACAAAATTATGTGGGCTTATATGTTTTGTTTACTTTCCGGGGCTATTCTCTTTCTTTGGACAATCTTATACCATGGAATGAATAAGTGGTTAATTTATAAAGTGACAACTTACAAATTAACTGAAAATCTAAATCAACAAGTCTAGATGTCATTACATCTATTTGCCCCTCCTCACAGCTCTAGCGTGAAAAACGAGGTGAAACTGGATTTCTTTCATTTTATCATCTTCCAAGGAATGCTTTCATTATTTCCTGCCTCAGCAGCTGCAACAGATTTGACTTTTTAGAGCAGTCAATATTACTTATTGGTTTCTTTGCAATTTCCAAGATGAAAAAAAAAAACACTAGAGGCATGAGACTCCTATTGTTACTAGAGCTTTATGCCAGAATTGCCCACACCACAGCATCTTTTCTGAGTCCAGCTACTAGTTATCCATTACATAATTGGCTCACATCCCTCCTTCCACTGTTATAGACAACAGGATGATATATCCTAGACTCTCTCACTCTGATCAACAGCTCTGCACATCTGTTATGAGGCCTCTTCTATCAGCAAAGTTCATTTTGTCAGGTAAAGTGGAAAAGAAGATTTGAGTACTGTTTTGAATGTAAAATGTCCTCCTATACCAATGTGTTTAGAATGGTTGGTCCCCAGCTGGTGGCAATTTGGGAAGGTTATGGAGCCTTTGGGAGGTGGAGACTTATTGGAGAAGATGTCTTGCTGGGGATAGGCTTTGGAGTATTATAACCCACCTATAAATACAGTAATCTTAGATAACTTTCTTCTTGTGAATATGTGAGGAGGTAGCCAGCTTCCTTAGCCGTACTTTCCAAAACTTCTCTTTAAAATTACAAACAGAAATAAGCCCTTTCATCCCATTACCTGATTATGGTCAAGTGTACTGTCTTAGCAATGAGAGGGTAATTTCTACAAGGGGTGAAAAGTAAATATTTGATTGAAGATGGTTGGCAGGAGAGGGAGGACCTTATTCTGTCTATCATAGTCGTACTTAGAAAGTTGAGTCTAAATTCAATGTGGTTTAAGGGAGAGAAAGAAAGGCAGATTAAACAGGAGAAAGAGAAATTTCAATTCCTTTCTTATCACCAAAATGTCAATGAAAAAGGTTATTTTAAATACTGAGATGCTAACTGAGGAAAAACTTTAGTTAAGGCAGAATCCAGTCTTTTCTGAGACAATAATCTCTTAATTTGGACTACAAATTACTTAAACAAAATAAAGGTGTAAATTACATTCCCTTTACCACTCTCTGCCTTCTCTGTTTTCCCACAGAAAAGAAACTGGGAACCCTTGTGGTCTTAAGAATTACTAACCCTTTTGAATCTTCTGTTTTTACCCAATAAAGTAGACATTGCATTATTCATAATCTAATGAATTATTCTAATATTTAAGTAAATCATATCTACATAGCATGCTCTAACCAGTGCCTCAGAAGCTGTTAATAATTATTATGTCCCAGACCTCTATTATTCCCATAAAGTTTATCTCCTAATTATAGCAGGGGAAAAGTGAAGACAAGATTCTGGTAGAATTTGCGTTAGTGACAAAACAGTTTCCATTTTTCAGAAGGGAATAAAAGAAAGGTAAAAGAAATGAAGGTAACGGAGAAATATAAACAGCCTTGAAGCTCAGCTACTGAGGAGGAACCGAGGCATTAAACATACATGTAATAAGATGTTTTATTAAGATATCAGGGCTATAATTTTTAAGATACTTTTAAGAGAATCTTTTAGTAAATATGCCCTGCTTTTATTCATTTTAAAAGATATCAAGTGATTGTTTTCATTCATTGATTTATTCATCAAGTTACTAATGAGCTAAAGCTATGGCCATATCCTTGAGATTGTTGTGAAGAGACATTGAGCTTCACATTTCTGTTTAGTTTGGGGGTAAGTAACAAACACTAGACTAATAAGCAGCCATATTTATGCCACATTGAGTGAGAAAGCAGCTGTATTTACAGAAGTAGAGGATATAGATCTATGAAGATGGCCCCCATAGCTTGTTCTAAGAACTGAGGAAACAAATGCAGCTAAAAATCATTCATTGAGGTGGGTGTTAGATTGGAAGGAGACTGGATGTGGGGTCTGTGTGTGCTATTCTAGAGCATGTAGAACTATGCAGATCACCTCAAAGATTAGGGTTTTCAAATGCAGGAGAAATTACTTGACATTGTCTTATATTCTGAAAAGAATTTTCCTCAAACAGAGACTTCATAGAATAGATGGAGGTAGATGGATGAACTAATAGCTGAGGTGTAATTACAGATGAAAACACGCAGAAGTGTGGTAGGGTTGTGATGAAATAAATGTTGTAAGGACTTGAAATACATACTTCTCATTAGACTGGATAGATGCAACATCAGTGAGAAGATAAGAACATGGATGACTCTAGATTAGGCTTGGGGTGGGTATTGGGAACTACTTGCACAAATAGCACATGTAGTTCTGAAGACTGAACTTTGGTTTTGGTTTTTTTTTAAAATAAAAATGTCATTGAAATGAATGCAGAACTTACTTCAGATTATAATCATCACTTCCAGGGCTGGAGAGAGGCCACAGCATCTAAGGCACTTCCCAGAAAATCAGAAGGACCAGAGTTTAATACCCTAGGACCCACATAAAACCAGATGCACAAGGTGGTGCATACATCTAGAGTCCAATTGCAGTGGCTGGAGGCCCTCTTGTGCCCATACTCTCTTTCTCTACCTGCCTCTTTCTTTTTCTCACTCTTTCAAATAAATAAATAGATAAATAAAATATGAAAAAATCATCACCTCCAAGATGAGCAAAGAATATTGAATATCTATGAGCAAAAATATTGAGGTTCACAATTGGCAAACATATAGATTAACCTGATATGAGCTCTAATTATGGTCAAGGAAAAGACATAAAAATATGGTGGTTAATATTTCCGTTTTTCTTTTGCTTATTTTCAAAAATTACAAAAAAACCCACTCTTCAAAATTGAAAACTGAACAGTATTTTCAATGCAGCCTTCATGGAAACAATTGTTCAAGTAGTAGGAATTTGTTTGAATTTAAAGTGATTGTGCTGTTCTTCTTCTACCTGAAGCTGGATCCCTGAAAACTTAGTTGCTGCTATGAAACTTGACTATAAAAAGGAACAGTTTCTTTTGTGTGTGTGTGTGTGTGTTGTGTTGTGTGGGTTGCATGTTATGTGTGTGTTGTTTATGTGTTGTGTTGTGTGGGTTGTGTGTGTATTGTGTGTGAGGTGTGTGTTGTGTTGTGTGTATTGACTTGTGTGTGTGTTGTGCTTGAGCATATGTATCTGTGTTCATGTGTGTAGATGCACAAGTTTGTACAGGAGTACATGAGTGATGTTGAATGTGGAGGCCATAGGTAAGTGTAGGTTGTCTTTTTCAATTGCCCTCTATTTTCATTCTTTGAGAAAGGGGTTCTCACTGTACCTGTAGCTACTAGTCTCTATGGACATAAGCCTCAGAGATTCCTCTGTCTCTGCCTCCCTCGTGCTGAGATTTCAAGTGTTTACCGCAAGACCTGGCATTTTATTACATAGGTTCTGGGGATCCAAACCACGGTCCTCATTCTTGTGTGACAAGCACATTACCCATTGAACCATCTCAGCTCATTTGAGAGATTTTCAATGAGAGGCTACAGAAAATGTACTGGAAATTTTGTGCAAAGCAAAGGGAATAGAAAAAATTTGGGTTATAAATAATCAATTCTTGCTATATAATGAGAGATTGTAAGCATTAAAAGAGCACAAAATGTGACACAGGGTCATTTATCAGTAGACAACATTTCAGCAGAGGGTGCTTTCATTACACAAAGGTTACCACAGTGTTTTATAAACAGTTTTTAAACAATAAAGGCAGAAATCATCTCCTAGTGAGTTCATCAAGAAGGGCATTCCTTGGAATATAGTAAAGAAGTTGGCTTTATCACTCACTCTACTCACAACTCATCACTTGGTAAAGTTGGCAAGGATTGAAGAAGAAAGAGAAGAAATTGTGGCAGCTTTCTCTACTAAGAAAAATGACCCGGCCATGTGAAAGGAGCTGGAAGTCATTCATGAAAGCCTTCACTTATTGAAGAAAGACTCCCTGCACACGACCAGTTCCCATCTCTAGGACCATCACGATTGGGCACAGCAGAAGACATTGTCACTGCCCACATCCCTCCATAGCAAATTTGGTTACGAAATGGTAACTGTGATAACTGGAGGTTTACAAGTCTTATCCTTCACAGACCCCTCTATAAGGGGAGAGCAATGTAATGAGAAGTCTGTTCAACCTTATGAGTACCAAAAAGGAAAAAAAAAAATCACAGGAAAAGAAAAAGGAGCACAGTGTGCCTAATTCACCTTGTGAGAAAAAGTAGAAATTATCCAGGTGAGATACTGTTAAACTTAGTCTTACTTTTAACATTTATTAAGGGTTTCTGTGTATGTATAGCAAATGCATATATCTATAGAAAAGTTTTCATGTAAGTGTATATCTCAATGAATTCCATTCATTGTATAAATAGACAACCAATGTGCATACCTTACTGCTGCTGCTGATCAGTCTGCACAAGAGGGTTCCAGGTTCTTAGCATCTTGCACAAAGAACTGAAGTAGCACACACAAATAGCAAAGTAGCAAGAAGCTTTCTTAGAGAGCAAAGTGAAGGTGCACATAGGATCTGCAGAGACCATGAGTACCAGACAGCCCTGGTGACTGCCCAGGGCTTCCTGTCATAGGATCCAGGAGAAGGAGGTGTAGTTTTGGTGGTTTTCTATTTTGATTGACAGGCCTGAGCTATGTAAGCCTTATTCACTGCCTATGTCCTTCCCCATGAGTCATTTCTTTTAATCATATGCATGCCCACTAATGCATAGGCATAATGTGGCTAAAGAGGATTTCCCCTCATAGCTCAGAGGACAGTATGCCCTATTGTGTATGTACCCCAAACTGAACCTAGCTGGATCAGCTCATTTCCCTTAGGATATATTTCAGGGTATGTTTGGTCACAAAAGTAGGGTTACCAAATAGTTGTTAGGAAGGAAGGGTCTGTCTCACTGTTTGAAGCAGGGTATACCTGCACCTAGATGCAGGTGCAGGTCCTGGGTTGCCAAGAGTATTATTAGGAAAGGAGGGAGTTTTTTCTCTCAAGCAGAGTTCCAGGTTGTTAAGTCACTTGTCTGCTTAAAACTAGTATCCAAGAAACACTCTCTTCTGCACCTTCACCTAAAAACATCACCATTCTGACTTTTCTCATCAGAGATTAATATGAGGTAGAGCCACCAATCACCTCCCCATGGAGATGCCGCCTTCTGAGCTCTGGGCGAGCACACTGCAGGGAGGGAACAAATGGGCAGATTTTACATTTCTTAATAGCAATCTCAATACTACATAATTGAAGTGTTTTTGACGTAATATTTTCTAGAATTGAACTTCTTTAAAACAGTCAATATCATTAAATTGATGATTTCATTCTGGCTCTCGTGTATTTACTGAATAATTAAAATGTTTTGGACTGTGTAACATTGATACATATAAATATGTTTTGTAAATGTGTTAGTGATCTTAATAAGTTTTCATCAATTAAAATAGTAACAACAATCTATAAAACTAAAATACATGACAGTAGTTCAAAAGAGAATACATTAAAAGGGAATAAACTGTAATGAGTTATGTGTACTAGCCAAAAGGATTAAAGCACTTATTTAAGAGAAAATCAATCAAGGATTCATGTTGTAATCTTAGGAAAATTATTCTTTGACCCCAACAATTACATAATCTATAGTACAGTGGTAGTCGAATGTAAATGGCCTCATAGACTCAGGTTTTTTTTTTCTCCTTAAACTATATTCTTTTTATTTATTAAGTAGAAACTTTGTATGAACAAATCATATGTTGGTACCACTGTTTCCCTCCTCCCTGTCCCCATTTCCACTAAGGGTCCTCCTCAGTGAGATTGCTGATATGCTCCATGGGGTTATGCAGTATGAGTTGTGTGAACAGTTTTCAGTCATTGTGTATTGTGGGAGGAGGGGGGATTATGCCCTTGGGTTATGCCCCAGCCACCTGGGCTATTACAATCTTTTCCCCCACTTTCCACAAAATTCCCTGGGTCGTGGTGGGTGTGTTTTAAGTCTACTATATTGTTGAGCTCTTAGCAGCTTCTGGATTTCTCCTTTGATATGTTTTGAGTATCCTCAGTGTTGGTCTCCATCAACCTGGAAGAGCTTGTCAGGCTCACTGTGGAAGCAGCACTCTTGCTCATCTCAACAATTCCTCTGTGGGTTCATCTGGGCCTTAGTTCATATGTGATGGGTGGTTCATATACTGTCAGGAAGTCAGCTATCATTTCTGGTCTTGTTGTCAGAATTAGGTCATCCTCGGTTCTTGCTGCCTTCTGAAAAATACAGATTCTCCAGTAGACAATGAGATCAGCATAGGTTAAATGGGATAAGCATTGTTAGTTTGGAGAGATTATGATGGGTGTAACCTCTCTTTAGACCCATGGTTAGTGGAAGCTTCTCTTTGGAGTCCAGATTCTTGGTCTCCAAAGAATTAGTCTCAGGGATTTTTGATTAAGTTTCTATGTAGCCATCTGTAGCACAGGTGAAGTCACCTATAGCACAGGTGAAGCTGTGCCTAGGAGCTGTGTCACTAGGAGCAGGCCTTGAGTTCAGCCCTTCTAGGTGTGTCCCATCAGCTCATGTTGGAGCCTCTTTCTCTCTGCTGTGGAACCTGGTTCTTCCTCTATTATGAAGTTTCCTGTGGAATCAATAAGCTTGGAATCAAGCATTTCCTTCAATGAGCCGCAACCACTGCACAAGTTAATTTAACAGAAATGCAAATTATAAAACTTGTATTTGGCTAATTCATCAATCTAGAAGTATAGGATAAAGAATATATAGGAACCAGAGGAAAAGGTAGAAAAATGAGCAAGCTAATCTAGGTCCAAATACACTAGTGATGATTTTCTGTCTGGATTAAAAATAAAACTACTAACAAAAAAATCTACTTTTGCATCCCATCAAAATACCCTAAATATTATTAAAATAAAAGAGAAGTAGCACAGCAGTTTTCCCTGTATCATCAACCCATAAAAAATCTGTAACTATACTGTAATTATATCAAAAGGCAAAAGCGAGATGCATCACTGAAAATGATATAACAGTGAATTTGAACATAATAAATGAGATGATAGAGAAAAATCTTTCTTTTCATACATAAACTATTGTTCAACATGTAGAGTGCAAATACTGACAAAATTTAATTAAAAGTCCACAATCATCTAGAATATATTGTCATATATCTTTCACTAATTCACTTATATAAGGCTACCAGAAATCAGGAAACATACACGATATTTGATCAATGCCATTATGCAAAGGGACCTACTTGAGATAAAGGGCACTCTACCCAACACCAATAGAACACATTTTCCTTTGAGGTTACAAGGAACATTTAACAAAATGATATTCTTAAGCCATGAAAACAAAGGCTTGACAATCATTCAGAATATTTCTCTCTAGGTACAGTGGAAGTAAGCTGATAATAAATAACAATCATAAAGAAAAATATTTAAATATGAGGCATTAACCAACAGACTACTAACTAGCCCACTGGATTAACAAACTGTCTGAGAAGCAAGATGCTATTTTGAGCTTAATGAAAATGGAAACAGAACAGACAGGAATGGGTAGAGTGCAGCCACAGTGCTAAGTAAGATTTACAGGCTTAAATGAGTCCTGTGATATGGAAGAATGCCTGTACATTCATAATTCAAGAGTCTATCTCGAGTATAGGAAAATACCAGCAACTCAAAGCCAAATGAAAAGAACAAAGTAAGAAGGGTAAAATGCACAGACAATGGCATGGAAATACAGGAAGAATAGGAGGACTCAGCAAAATAAATTTAGTTCTTGAAAGAAGCTGGGAAAAAAAGAAAATTATTAAACCTGATCAAGAAAAGTACAAAATTTTACCAAATTAATAATTTAATGGAGCAACAATAGTACTCTGGGAGAGTAAAGTAATAGGATAACTTTCTTTTGTCAAATTAAACATTTAGATAAAAATCTACCACTTTTTTCCCTCCCTCCCTCCCCTACTACCAATTTTTTGAAAATACAATTTTCTAAATTTTTCATAGGAACAAATGGAACATGTAGCAGTTCTACACCTATTTTGAGAATTGAAGAAAATATTAGTAATTCTTCCCAAAGAAAATATCAAGTACAGATACTGCCATATATGAAGTTATATAAGCAATGCATATTTTATATAAATATATATGTAGACAAAGATAAAGTATACATAAGTATATACATTTTGTAAACAAAACACATATTTTCTGAAACAGAAAAGCCAGGGTCAAGTGTGGAAGTATATGCTTGTAATCCAACCATTCCAGGATTCGGAGGCTGAGGCAGAAGGATTGCCAGTAAGTTGAGGCCAGCCTGGTCTAATTAATGAATCCAGGCTAGCCTAAGCTTCAGAGTGAGATCCTGACTTGACAGTCAAAGCATGAGCTGCTGAGAAAAATTGGTCAATGATATTTGGAGAAAGCAGAAACCACTGATATACAATATAGACAGTTGTTAGAAGAATGCTGAACACACGGCTGTATGGAAGAGACCTGCAAGTCAAGAAATGCTCATCTGTGCAATAGTGGCACTAAACCAAGGAGGGTAATCATTGGCTTACTGATTGGCTAAGATATCCGCTTAGTGACAAAGAACCCTTAACTGGAAATGAGATCCATGGCAAAATCCTATGGGGACCAAGAACTTGGGCTCCAAGGGGAAATGTCCACTACCAGAGAGCTACAGAGAGGCTACACCTATTAGAATATTGCCAAAATAGCAATGTTATCTCATTTAACCTATTTTGATCTCACTCTCTGATGCAGATTCTGTTTGTATTTTTCAGAAGGCAGTGAGAGAGCTGGGGACAACTCAGTTCCACCAACAAGACTTAGTTGCTTTCTACTCAAGCTTAACCTGATTAGGAACTACAGAGGAGGGAGAATATGCAGCATTTGTCTCTCTTTTCTTGTTCCCTAAGTATGATCTGTTCAAGTCTGTCCACTTTTCTTTGAATTTTATTGTATCATTTTTCCTCTAAAAATAAAATATAAATAAAAACAGAACTTTTATGAGGTCATCATAGTCATGAATCTAATATATCTGACAAATACAAATATTGCCAACCAGCATGTCATTGTTATAGATGCAAAACTATAAGCAAATGTTGGGAAATCAAAGTCAGTGTGTTAAAGGGAAAGCCCCCATTACCCAATACTTCACAATCCACATTGGTATGATTTTGGTAAAGCAGTTTCCTTTACAAACCAATCAGTTGAATTCTGGAACCATTCACAGATTTCAGTTTCTTATTTTTCCAACTTAATTTTGCCTATCATCTTAATTTTCCTTTCCTTGACCTATAAAGCATTCTAACCCCACCCTAGGAAATTCTGTTAAACACAGTTCCAGATTTCCCCATATGAACACTGAAGGCAACCTGGAAGGAAAGGTGTTGGATATGCCATTCCTCCCTCCCTCCTGGGTCAGCTTCTGGCTTCTTTACCTCACGATTCTTTATAAAGTTTACATCCATATCACTTTCCCTGCCTTTTCTACTGGGAACTGAACAAGCTCCTACACCCACTGAAATTTACATTAGCACTGAAATATATCATTAAATATTAAACGTGACCCAGCTAGCCACATCGACTTCAGCAAGAATACACAGAAAATAGATCCTGAAGTTGAAGCTTAATGTGCCTGACTTTTACCGGTGATTGCAAGGCCATGGAAGCAAGTCTGAGAGGATTAATATCACCAGCCAAGTACAAGAAATAAGCATTTGGGTTCTGATGTATGTAAAAAATAAGGAAAGAAAGAGTGTGAAACTGAGGTGGTCATAGCTGTGCTGCAAGAGAGACTGTGGCTGTGTCTCTCTGAGTGTTCCCATAGGAGCTCTGCGAAATCACTGCTCGGCAAATAGTCCAAACTTGGAGGACACCAGCAGAATTTATCTCAGTTACCACTGGAGGCCTTGTCATCAGAAATCATTTTGTTGTGATGTCATGGGAGATCAACAATCTTTCCCGTGCCAGGTGTGTAGTCCATCTCATTTCTAGTCAGAGAAGCCATGTAGTGCCAACAGCTGCTGGGGGCTTATTCTGGGGAATGGTGGAGTGAGATAGACTGGGCTGCAGATAGGGAAGGCAAAGGCTAGAGGGATTGGTGATGACAGCAGCCGGGGTCAAATAAGAGGTCTAGAAAATACAAGTGAGTTAGAGAACACCTGAGGTGGCAGCCACTTGTGCTAGCTAGAGCTTGGTGACACACATCTGTAATCCAAGCATTCAGATGGTTGAGGTAGAGCCCTCTCAAGTTCATGGCCAGCCTGGACTAGATAGTGAGGTCCCATCTAGTAAAAGTAAAAAGTAATAAATTGAAGTGCCAGACCTATGAATATAGCCAATCTGTCTCTTAGCTCTGAACATATATTAGATATTTCTAGTATTTATACCAATGAAGATCATAGGAAATCATTTTCAGATTCTGAATTTAATACTTAAGAATAGTAAGAGTGGCACACTACCTTTTTAGTATATCCAAACCCATCCTGGGATGGCATAGTCAATTCAGAAATCAGTCATGTACAGAGTGGGTGGATAAGTGACAAAAATGGCCAACACTCCAATTTGCTTTGTAAGTTGTTGGAACACTTGTCTTTTATATCAAATTGTAGCAATACCGGAAACTATATTATTGGATGAGTGGCTTTTTCCTCTGGCGTCTTCATTTAATCATATTTAGAAAATGGACTCAAATTTGACTTGCCACTCATGACTCTCAGGAAGGTTTGGAAGGAGATCCTTTCTTTTCAACACTCTCCTCTCTGCAGTCCCTGTGGGCCCGTGAGGAGTGATGAGCTCTTCTGACTCCTGGCAGAAGATTCTGAAATGTCAATGCTTGGCCAAAGCAGCTGCATTAGGAAAAGTGAATATTTGGAAGAGTTCCTCAGAGGAGTTTGACTTGGCAGGTGCCAGACAACAATAACACTTGCAGGATGTGGCTTGTGGGGGAGGGAGGATTCAGAACCATGAGGCTACCTGCTCCAGCTTCTAGCAAACAAGAGCTTGGGCTTGTGTGCATTAAATCACTCCATTATTGTATTCATTCTGTTTCAGACCTACAGAGAACTGTTCTTAATGTGTATACGCTTCTGGCTTCTACTGTAATTAAATGTCCATCATTGTCCTATTGTAGAAGTAGCTTAGATTTCGATAAGCTCTTCAGACTGTTGAATGGAAAGTGAAGCTTGATGAAGGCCTTTCACTGAGGTGAAAGGTGACTGGACTGGCTTCCTTGCAGAGGTTAGAAGCATGGGCTCGAGAATATGTCTGGTTGACATTTGCCACCACCTGTGTTGGAATGAGTATGCCTTCTCCTCAGGAGCCTTTAGTTTAGCAGAGAGCATGTGCTCCCCAATGCTTTCGGTAGCAGCCATCAAACCAAATTCCAGAACGTCAATGCTTTTACTTCCTGTGAGCAGCCTTTGAATGCATTCATGTCTCTCAGGAAAGTCCCTCTTGTGACTGTGCCAACTGGATTTCAACACTGCAGAATAGGAGACATGGTGTTAAATAAGTAAGTATGCATTTTCCTGAGGGCAGAGGCTGAGCTTTTATGCCCTAAGATATTATCCTGCCAATGAAAAGGCTAGAATTCCTTCTAGTTCAGTAATGCTAAATGTCTGTAGAATGGAAGCAGAATTGCTCACTGGCAACTAAGCCCCATGCCAGGGTCAAGATGCTTTGAAGTCACAAAACAAGTGAAGGCTAGATCTTTCTTAGATGAGCAGGAATGAAGGAACTAGGTGGGGGCTAAGGACAGCTAACAGGAATCTGGGTTAGCAAATCTAAGCAAACAGTCTTTGAGAGAACAACTCACTTTATTAGTCCATAAGCCATTAGGCCCATGGTTTTAACAACTAACTCTCCGTGGTGTGAACACCTACCATAGGTTTGAGCTTGCGACTGAATGTTCCTGGTATGTGATGTTAATGGTTAAAAGGTTTAAACTATAAGTACAATTCTAAATAATTGATTTTAAACAAAATGGTGTCGTTGAGATTCAGAGAAAGCAGTGAGTTCTCAGACAAAAACACTCTTTTCAGTTTCAAGGTCCCCAAGACTTAGAAACTGCAAGAGAAGTGATATATCTTTACATTATCTTCATCCTCTAAATGCATTTTTAGTTTTTCTTCCTTGCTCGGGGATTATTGGAAATCATTATCATTGCAGCAAGACTAATTTTTGTACCATTACAAACAGACATTTATTCTTAATGACTCAGTGTGGAAGCCAAAACGCAATTATCATCGATTATATGTAGAAAGTTCTTTTTCTTACAATCAGAACATTTTAGAACTTTCAAGATCTGCAATTGTAGTTGTCTTTAAAAGATAAACTCTCAATTATTAGTGAAATAGAAAACATGATTTTCCAAAATGAGGTTTTTTTTTTAAATAAACAAGATTTGGAACTATGTCTAATTCTGTCTTACAATATGTTGTTCTGCCCACTCTACCCTGCTTAAGCTCTTATATCAAAACAGGTTTTGCAATAATCCTTCCCAAAGTTTAGCAAAGATTTTCTTGAGTTCTGAGTTCTCAAAGATTATCTTATGAAAACAAAGTTTGAGCATTGATTTTATATAAATTCATTTTAGTCTGCTTGGAATTTCAAAATGTTTTTCTTTCCCTGGAGCACTTTAGTGCCATTATTTTGTACTGAAGCGAGTTTTAAACAGTCTAATATCCATGCTATTATTTCTTACTGAAGTGGTTTTAAACAGTCTAATGTTCTTCCTATCAACTCATACATTTCTATCTCTTTCCTTACCTTTTCCCATGACTGTGTTAGGCAGTACTCAAGTATTTGATTAGGAAGAGAATCTGTATTAAAAGTCTTTCCTTGTGTTTTTTTTTTCTTTAAGATTGATTCCCTGTTGCTAAACAAGTATGGCTTCTAGAAATATAACTCCCTAGCTCTGTGCCTCAGGATAAAGTTTTCTGCTGCTAGCGGAGTGGTCACTTTTAGTGTTGTTCTGAATCCTCCATCATGCCTTTTGTCTGTTACAGTAAAGCAAGATCCTATAGTACTACAAGACATCTACCTTCATCTCCTCTGAGATGAGCATGGGTGTTTTGCCTTGTGCCTGGTCCAAAAGAAGATACAAAGTAGGTACTTGACAAATATTTTCATGTAGAAGAAACAATAAAAACTATCCCTGTTTGTTATTGGGGAAATAAAATAGAAAAGGAAGTAAAGGTTAAAGTTTAGCTTTTGGAAACATAACAGATTTATCACTGGATCGCTTTTAACTTAAATGTCACTTATTAAACACTTCAATTGTGAAATACGACAAAGTAGATACAGCTGAGAATACCTACTAAAACCTTACTTTTTAGTATTCCTTCTGCTGTAATTTAGAAAGAGATAAGAGACAAGTCAATAAATACACAAATTTTCTTAGACATGTTTATAAACTAATTATGGCTGATAATTTTATAATATCAAGTGGATTGGGCTTATGAGGTCCCCAGATATTTGGTTAAACATTTTTCTAGGTACTTCGATAAAGGTATTTCTGGATGAAATTAACACTTGGATATGCAGACTGACAAAGCAAATTGCCCTAAGCAAACCAGGGGGCCTTCATACAAACTGCGTAAGGTGAGAAAGAAAGAATTATTTCTTTTTTTAGAAGAGAACAAAGAGAGGAACACCTTCTGAGACATCAGTCTTCTCTTTCTTCGGAGTTGCATTCAGATGAGAAATACATCATCTACATCCCTGGGTCTCTAGTTCACCAACTGGAGATAAACTTATTAGCTCTCTTCCTGAGAGGAGAGAAGGGGAGGGGAGAAAAGTAGCAAGGAATGGAAGGAAATAAAAGAGAAGAGATACAGACTTCTTTATTCACTTGCTTGCTTATTGTTTTGGTTTTATTTTCTGGGTTTTCTTTTCTTTCTTTTTTTTTGAGATAGTGCAAGAGCAGAGCTGGGAATTAGAACTTAAAGAATATATAGCTACTTCCAATGTACCTCAGAACTTAAGGAGTACCCAAATTCTTGTCTATAAATTTAAAGAAGTAAAATTATAGATCACCAGAGGATAAGGTACAGTGAGTAACTTTATTCAAAAGAAAATGGGAAGTTATAGAGTTCTCCAGACACTAGTGTGGAGAACACGTGGGAGAGGTTTTAACAAAATCTATAAGCAGAAGAAGGAAAGATAACAGAGGGCTCCCATCATGAGGAAAAAGGTTTATGTGGGAAAAATCTTGAGCCACCTCTGTTTCAGTCAGCTTCTTAGTTGCTGCACAGAAAGAACCCACACAAAAGCGGCTTGTGGAGGAATGGGTTTATTTGGCTTACGGACTCCAGGGGAGACTCCATCCTGGCAGGGGAAACGATGGCATGAGCATCCAGCATGAGGGCTGGACATCACCTCTGCCGCAGCACTGCAAACAGCGGCAGGAAGGTGTGCCAAATACTGTCAAGGGGGAGCTGGCTTATAAACCCCATAAGCCCACACCAAAAACACAGCTCTAGTGAGGTTCTAATTCCCGAATTGCCATCAGCTGAGGATCGATCTATCAGAACACATTTATTTGTTTGTGGGGGACACCTGGATCAAACCATGACAACCTCTCACCTTAGCCATTAGGCTATGGTGTGGAAGCCTTACCCAACCCAAGGGATTCATTTCTGCTCACTCCTAGTGGCTGTGGTGAGGGAAGGCCTTATCTCCTAAGGCAAGGAAATCTAGAAGTCCTTCTTCTAGAAAGCCATATGGAGGGAAGAAAGGACTGGACTTTGTTTCAGTAACTTTTTAAGACCTCAGCCAGGTAAGTCAGAGAGACAGCTAGTTGGTCTATCTATACCTGACTAATCAGTTTTAGCATCTAGGTTTGAGCTCTAGCTATAACATATCCCACTCAGGGGTGAGGGGGGGTTAGGCCTGGAATCTGTGAACTTGCCTAAAACTGTCACAATAGGATCTTACTATGTATCTCAGGTTGGCTTAGAACTCAAAATTCTTCCACCTCAGCTTCCTTAGTGCTAGAATTATTAGCATGTATAATCAAGTGTTCTTTTTGTTCAGTGCTGGGAATTGAATCCAGAGCCTTGTGAATGCTAGAGAAAGGTTCTACCACCAAACTATGTCTATAGCCCTAGAATATTAATTTTAGACTGGAATATTAAGCCATAAAACATCCCTCAACAAATTCAGGAAGATTGACACAACCCCCTGCATCATATCAGTTCACAATGTGTCAAATTTAGAAATTAGCAATGGGAGGAGCATCAGAAGCTATACCAACTACTGGCGCATGAATAGTACACTCAAACAATGAGTGGGTTCTTCATGAAATCAAAAAGGAAAAAAAAATCTAAAAGTAAATGATAATGAAAACACAGCATACCAAAACCTGTGGGACACTGTGAAGGCAGTCCTAAGGGGGAAATTCATAGCATTGAATGCCTTCATAACAAAAAGATATCTCAAATTAGTCACCTAACCACACAACTAAAGGCATTGGGAAAAAGAAAAAAAAAAGAACAATCCAACCCTAAGAGCTCAAGGTGAAAACAGTTAATCAGGATCAGAGCAGAGATTAATGAATTTGAAATGAAGAAAAAAAAATTAAAAAATAGGTAAAACAAAGAGTTGGTTCTTTCAAAAATATAAATAAGATTGACAATCCCTTGGCAAATCTAATTAAATGAAAAAAGAGAGAAGGCCCAAATCAACAAAATCAGAAATAAAATGGAGATGTCACAACATACCCCAATGAAATTAGAAGTATCATCAGGTCATACTTCCAAAACTTCTACTCCTCAAAATTGGAGAACCTGGAAGAAATGGATGAATTCCTGAGCACCTAACACCTACTAAAGCTTAAGGCAGATCAGAAAAAGCTCATAAATAAACCAATCACTTCCACAGAGATTGAAAATGTAATCAAGAATCTCCCTAAAAGAAAAAGGCCAGGACCAGATAGATTCTCAGCTGAATTCTACTAAACCTTCATCATAGAATTGAAACCACTCTATCTGAAGCTGTTTTGAGGCATAGAAAAAAGAGGGACAGCTTCCAAACTCCTTCTATGAAGCTAGCTTCACCCTCATCCCCAAACCAGACAAAGACACAAAAAGAAAGGAAAACTACAGAACAGAATCACTGATTAACTTAGATGCAAAAATCCTGAATAAAATCCTAACAAACTGGATACAACAGCTCAACAAAGATATTATCCACCTAGACCAAGTCAGCTTCATCCCAGAAATGCAGGGTGGTTATACATATGGAAGTCAATTAATGTAATCCACCACATTAATAGACTGAACTGCAAAAACCACATGTTCATCTCAATCGAGAAAGAGAAGGCCTTTGACTAAATTCAACACGACTTAATGTTCAAAACCCTGGAAAAGCTGGGCATAGACAGCTTTCACCTCAACATAATAAAGGCAATATACAAAACTTCTAAAGCACAAGTCATACTCAATGAGGGAAAGACTCAAGGAGTTCCCACTTGAATCAGGAAAAAGACAGGGGTGTCCACTCTTACCACTGCTCTTCAATATAGTGCTTGAAGACCTAGCCCAAACAATAAGACAGGAAAAAAGCATAAAAGGGATTCAAATTGGAAAGGAGGAAATAACACTATCCCTATTTGCAGATGACATGATCCTATAAATAACAGACCAGAAGAATTGTATCAGTAAACCCCTAAATGTGATAAATTCCTTCAGCAAAGTCTCAGGATACAAAATTAACACAGAAAAAATCAGTAGCTTTCCTGTATGCAGATGGTATGCATACAGAAAAAGATATCAGAGAGACTGTCCCATTTTCAAGAGCCTTAAACAAAATCAAATATTTTGAAATAACACTAACCAAGGATGTGAGAGACTTGTATAATGAAAACATTAAAATGCTAAAGAAGGAAATAGAGGAGAATGTGCAAAACTGAAAAGATATTCCATGCTCCTGGATAGGGAGATTTAACATAGTAAAAAATGGCAATCCTTCCAAAAGCAATTTATAGATTCAATGCCATGCTGATAAAAATCCCAGCCTCTTTCTTCAAAGATTTAGAAAAAATAATCTCAAAATGTATTTGGAAGGGCAAAAGGCCTCGGACAGCCAACTATCCTAAGTAAAAAAACTTACTCAACATGCCTGTTCTAAAGACAAACTCAAAGCCATAGTAACAAAAACAGCATGGTAATGCATAAAAACAGACAAACAGACCAATGGAACAGAATTGAAGACTCCTTTCTTAGTTTGCTGTTCTCTCCCAGTAGGAGGTATGGCCAGCCTACTCATGGCCACAGACTGTGTTTTATGCCAGTGGTATGTTTACTCTAGTTGTCGTTGATCAGCTTCCCCTGGCAGCTTGTGTAGTGCCTTCCAGTCCTGCACTAACTGCCATCTGAGGGCTGGTTACCATTCCAGACCTAGAAGGGTCTCTTGATGCTGATCAATGGCATTCTGTGGTTTCTTCAGCAAAGGGTTTTTGCCTCAGGCCTTGGGAGGGCATTCAAGAGCCTTGACAGAATTCTGTCTTGTTTTTGGAACCTCATGGGTCACATTGGTCAACAGCTCAGTGAGGGAAGGAACCAGTGGCCGGGACCTGGGGCTGTCAGACTGCTCAATTGTTCACAGACTTAGACATTCTCCACTACTCTCATGGCCTCTCTTACCAGTTGATGCCCACTACTTACTCTTTAGGTTACAGTATACTCATGAGAATTTTATGTTTTTGAACCTAATTTGGTTTAGCCTCATACTTGAGCCATTCCCCTCTCCCCTTCCCTTACCCCTCATTCATAACCTCTCAGTTCTTTATACTAGTCTGCGTAAAGAAAACAGTTATCCTGGTTAAGGACCCCATAAGAGGGAGAGTATGCGGCGTTCAATTCTCTGTTTTTTTGAGTGTTCGCTTAGTAAGATCTGCTTGAAGTCAGACCATTTTTTCCTAAATTTCAATGTGTCATTTTTCCTTTCAGCTGAGTAGAATTCCATCGTGTAAATATACCACAGTTTCTCTGTCCATTCCTCCATGGATGGGCATTTGGGTTGATTCCAATTCTTGGCTATTTTGAATTGAGCTGCTATAAATATAGTTGTACAAAATTTTCTGCATCGAGATGTGGCATCTTGCGGGTAGATGTCTAGTAGAGGGATAGCTGGGTCCATTGGTAGTTCTATGTCCATTCTGTCTAGGAGTCTCCACACTGCTTTCCATAACGGTTGAACAAGTTTGCAATCCCACCAGCAGTGAATGAGGGTTCCTTTTTCCCC
>PVHP010028301.1:0-23222 GCA_004024765.1 Zapus hudsonius | reverse complement strand
GTAAAGTCTATTTTGTCAGAGATTAGTGTAGCCACACCTGCTTTCTTTTTACTTCCACATGCCTGATAAACTGTTTTCCATCCCTTAACTCTAAGAAGGTTGCTGTCTTTGGAAGTAAAGTGTGTTTCCTGAAGACAGCAGATGGAAGGATCCATTTTTTTGATCCACCCTGCAATTCTGTGTCTTTTTATAGGGGAGTGAAACCTATGACATTCTTATTAATTCCTTCTGACCTGTCTTCAACTTCTGAGAGTTTGTCCTCCAGATTGTCAACTCTGTGACTGATTGATTCAAGGGAGGTTTTTAACATCTCTTTTTGATTATTGGTTTCTGCTATAATTTTGTTTATAGTCTCCAATTCTTTGGTGAGATCCAATTTCCAAGCTATTTTTGTTTTTGGTTGGGATTCCTGATAATCATCTTTAATTTTTTAAGTCCTCATCAAATTTAATCAATTGATTGTCTAGCTTCTCTCTTAGTTGATTAATCTTCAATTCACTTAATGTGTTTCTGAATTAATTCTTATTTCTCTCCATTAAATTCAGTCTGGAGTCTATGCTTGAGTTACAAAGCTTCATCTCATCCATGTCTTTTCTCATAATTTCTATATCAGCCATTAACTGCCTTATATTTGCATTGCAGTTGTGGTCAGCAGTCATATTATTCTCTCTTTGCGATTGTATATGTGCTGCCTCTACTTCCTTGCCACTTTCCTGTTGCATAATGGGACTAGGGGCCCTGAGTTGGGGAGTTCCATCTTTGATTTCTGTGGGATTTTTTTCATTGGTTTCTCCCCATGTCCAGGTAGGGGAGTGGGACTCAGGCACCCTGGGGAGTGCTGTGCAGCCCGCTTTGCTTCCAGTGGAAAGATCACCAGGTTTGATCTTAAACAGAGGTCTTTCCTGTTTTGGTGTTCTGTCCCCAGAGTGGCTTAGATCTTTACCTGTCTGGATCCCTCTGTATGTGACTGTTTACTCTTAGCGCTACCACATAGGCCCCTGTCCCCAGTTGATATGCTGCAGTAGAAACAGCTCCAGCACCCTGAAATATAGAGCCCAGCATTTTCCCACCTGACTGTGCCCTCCTGTCAGTGGCAAGTGGTACCTGGTGCCCGCCGAAGCCTCCTGTGCCCTTCTGGCAGCGCCTCTGCCTTCCCCACACTGGCAGAGGTTCCTAGGTGCCTGAGGCCTGGCCCCACCCAGGAGCTGTAGTCCGGAGTGGGCTCGAGGAACCGAGCTAGTTCAGTTTGCCTGAGGAGTACATCTGCCTGTGTATGTGGGGGGGGGGTCTCAGGGAGAAGTGTGCCCAAGAATCGCAGGAGGGAGGCTGGCGGAAGGGGGCCCATGGAGGGAAAGGTGCTCAGCCGTCAAGGGCTTGGGAAGCACCAGAGAGGAGTCAATGTTGATGGCGGGAGCTTGGGGTGAGGGAAGGGCTCTCTGTTCCTTTGTGGTGCAGAAAGCCGCTGGGGAATCCTGTCTCTGCTGGTGCTAGAGCTGGGGAGATGGTAGACTTGGGTTCAGGGCCAGCTGGGGTCCAAGGTTTGGATCCCAGTTGGAAAATCAAACCTTTACGGAGAGAGTCCTGGCAAGGCTGCTACTAGTCCTCCATCATGCTCCTCATGCTTGTTTTTTTTATTGGTATTTGCTGGATGCTGGTGGTCTCTCTCTCTCTCTCTCTCTCTCTCTCTCTCTCTCTCTCTCTCTCTCTCTCTCTCTTTCTCTCTCTCTATGTTTGGATTTATTAATGGGAGCCAACTTCTACCACTGATAGAACTTCCCTTGGACCTGTAAACTGAAATAAGTCCTGTTCCTTCCATAAACTATCTTTCATTGGATGTTCATCCTATCAATGTGAAGCTGTCTACAATAGTCCCTTTGAGACTTTGAAGGACCAGAGGCCTTTTTTATCCCCCACTCTCCCCAGCAATGCCTCCATGACTTTTCTCCTGTAGCCTGTGATGGTTAGGTTTTGTTGTCAACTTGGATCTTTTTAATTATCTTGCGTGGGTCTCTGAGGATGTTTACAGGAAGGCAGCCTCTCAGTAAGGGGCAGGATGTAGAGAAGCTCAAAGAAGCTCGAAGTAAACATCCTTTCCTGCGTGGGCCATGCAAGAAGGAAATTCTAGAGTCTCATGAAGCCATTAAGTCTGGGGAAGGGTTGTAAGACACCACCCTATGGCTATATAAAAGAGAAGGAATTCTCTCCTTGGCCCTCCTGCCTGTTTGCTATTATGTGTGTGGTGTAGGTGATGGGTTTTTCTCATTGCTCGAACCTGTGAAAGAGGACCCAGTTCTTTTACTGTTATGGAATTTCCCCTCAATCTGTAGTTTCAATAAATACTTTTCTCCCCCAAATTGTGCATGGTTTGAAGATTCATCCCAGCAGCATGTGGCTGACTACGACATTGCCTGTGTCCAGACACACTCCTTCCCCCAGAAACTTATCAAAAAAATACACCTTTCTTTGTACCTTGGCTTTCTGGTCTCTCTCCCCCACCTTGGGACCCCAACATACCGTCTCTGGTATGGTGGTACAATCCTCTTTAGTAAACCTTTAATTCTTCTTATTTTTGGCTTTTTCGAGGTACGGTCTCACTCTAGTCCAAGCTGACTTGGAATTCACTCTGTAGCTCCAGACTGGCTTGAAACTCCTCATGATGATCTTTCTACCTCAGCCAACTGAGTGCTGGGATTTAAGTTATGTGCCACCATGCTCAGCTATAAAAATTTAATTCTAAAAGAACATTTGGTCTTAGTGCTTCTCATCAAACCAGCCTCTCTCCCATTGCTCTTCCGCTCAAAATTATTTGTCAAATACCTAATACACATGTTCTGAAAGAAGGAGTTCATTTTTTTGAGGCTTCTCCACGTTTCTCCTGAAGATGCCTTCTTATTTTATACCTCAACTGTATTCATGTTTTAACCTCAAATTGAAGTGGTTTTCCTCTTAAAAGCCTTTCCTTAGGCTGGGGATACAGCTCAGTGGGTAAAGGACTTTCTGTACTAGCCTGATTACCTGAGTTTAGATCACCAGATCCTATATAAAACAAGATGCATAGTGTAAGCATCTATAATCGTAGGGCACCTATGGAAAGAAGAAAGGCAAAGGTAGTTGAATCTTGAAGCTCTCAGGCCAGCCAGATGGAGAATGTAGTGCTGAATGATAAGGGACCCTGCCTCAGAAACAAAGGGGAAAGTGAAAACTGACATTTGAAGTTGTCCTCCACACATGTGCTATGACATGTGCACACCTGCATACACACACAGAAACACACATACACGACTTTCTCCCAATAGCTTTCTTTGCCCTGTGGATATCTCCCAATTTATTTTTGTTTAATGCTGTATATTATTTATTTGCAAGCAGAGAGAAATAGAGAGAAGGGAGACAGACACACACAGAGAGAATGGGCATGACATGACCTCCAGCTGCTGCAAATGAACTCCAGATGCATGTGTCACTTCCTGTATCAGGCTTTATGTAGGTACTGAGGAATGGAACACTGGTTGTTAGGCTTTGCAGGCAAGCACCTTCATGATTGAACCATCCCTACATCCCCCCAATTTATTTTTATTTTTACATATTTGCAAGGAGGTGGGGGGAGAAAATAGGTACTTCAGTGCCTCATGCCACTGCAAATGAACTCTAGACATATGTGCCACTTTGTGCATCTGACTTTACCTGGCTATTAAGGAATCGAACCTAGGCTATTAGGCTTTGCAAGCAAGTGCCTTTAACCACTGAGCAATCTCTCCAGCCCCATATCTTCTAATTTTAAAAATAGAGAATTCAAGGCTGGAGACATGGCTCAGCAATTAAAGGCCCTTGCTTACAAAGCCTAGGGCCTAGGTTTGACTTCCTAGTACCCATGTAAAACCAGATGCACAAAATGGCACATGCATCTGGAGTTCACATGCAAGTAGCAGGAGGGCTTGGCACTCCCATAGTCTCCCCCCACTCAAAAATAAGTAAGACCATTTTTAGGAGGCCAATGCCTTATCCATTAGGTGACTGGGGCTTCTACAAAACCATTTTTTAAAAAAGTGGAGTATTGTGTCTTTTCACAACTACTAAAGAAGCTAGGGTTGGGAAGATGGCTCAGCTGATAAGAGCATTTGCTGCACAACACGAGGACCTGTCTGATGCCCAACACCTACATAAAAAGTTTGGTATGCTTGTGACCCCAGTGCTGATGGAGCTCCCTGGTTAGCATATCTTACTGAAAAAGAGAAAGGAGACCATGTCTCGGGGAAATTAAGTGGAAGAGTGGTAAAGGAGGACACAGCATTTTCATCTGGTCTCTGCATGTATGCACATGAGGGTACATACATCTGCACCCTCATGTACATATAATGAACACACATGCACACACACACACACACACACACACACAAAGCTATAGTTCCTCATTATGGTTTCCATCCCTGCACATTCACAGTGAGTGGAAAACACCTTTTTTGTTCTCATGTTTTTCTGACAGGACTTTTACAGTACTTGGGGTGGAACCTGGAGCCTGGTTGTGCACGCATGCTAGGCATGTGCTGCATGGCTGGCTTACGTGCCTACTCAGGACTTTGTTTTGGAAGGTACTTGATATTTGCTACAAAAATCTGAAAGAGCTTTTTGGAGGCACCATAGAAAAACAGCATGCCTTTCAAATTAGGTTGACCTGGGCTTTATGTCCTGACTTCTCTATATACCTTGATCAGCTTACTTACTTTCTCAGGACACCAGTTTCTTGATTTGTTAAGTTAGCTTAATAACACATATATTCCAGAAGATCATTCTTAAGATGAAATAAAATGAAGTTTGCCAAGGACATATCATAATGCTTAGTATGCAGCAGGCCTAAAATGGAATGTGAATACTATTATGAAATCTCTAATTTCCAACAATTCTCAGCTCTCCTTGAAGTAATGAATCAAATTTAATTTCATAACACTAAAATATTTATATTTAAAATGTTTAATGTCAGTTGTGTATATATTTCTCTAATGCAGTTAGTTAGCTGCAGCTAAAAGGTACTGGACTTCAAAATTCCTGTTGTTTGTTAAAACATGATTGACATGATGGTAGCCAAGTCTAAGGCATGTGTTTCCTGGCATTCTAGGGGCATTTTTACTCCCTATCCTTTGTCTAGGTGGGAAGCTATAGTTTTCCAAAAATACTTTGTCCAGACAAAAATAATTATAGGGTTCCTGCCTCTGTAGCCAGCTCTAACCAAGCCCAAGGCACTGGCTGTTTCCTTCCTACACTTTGCAGAAATTGGCCTCCTCTTTGTTTTGAAGTCTTGAGTCTGGATCGCAGTGAGTGGTACACTCTGCTTAATGAATCATTAGTAGAACAGAGAAAAGAGCAGACTCAATTACATGCTGGGTTGGTTAACCAACCTTTTCCTGAACATTGCCCTGCTCCAACCTACGCTGAAACACGTAGGCTTTTGTCTAGCAACTACTCCCTCGCCAGTAGTTCTGTCTGTTGAACCTAAGACCCACATTCTACATTCTTCATTGATTTTAATCTGACTTGGCAGCTTTCTTAAGTACTGTGGCCATCTGCAAGCAGGGATAATGAGAACTTTGTATAAATAGCATAGCGGCTGGGCTCCTGGCCTTGTCCCTGGCTTTCTGTTTTCTTGATCACATTGTCCATCACACCTCCCCCCTCCCCACAGGTGTCAGAGATGGAGTGATGGCTCCTCAGGATCAGGCTCTTGGAGCTTTCTCAGAAAGTGATAAACCCAAGAGGTGAGGGGAAAGAGAGTGGGCTAGGGGGTTGATAGACTGATGAAATTGTCCTCCGATGATGATAATTGTTGCCCCTTCTCCTGTGCAGTGGAAGCTCCAGACTCACAATGATGATGGACTCTGAATGAACTGTGTCCTCTCCTCCCCCTCTGAGCTTGAGGACCTGTGGACACCTTCCTTGGCCTTCTGAGTGAATCTCAGAGCATTCCACCACTTCAGTGATCAGCCCCTCTGATGGCTAAGTGCCATCTACCCACTCCTCCCAGAACAGAGGATTTTTATAAGCAGGAACCAGGTCTTCTCATTTCCTGCCTCTCAGACCTAAAACAGCCTAGACTCTCAGCACTGCTCAGCATTGTTTGACTGACGGAGTGGGTAAGGGAAGATTGGAAGGCCAATCTTGATTTGTTACAAAATGATTACTAAACACATGTAACATGTCACAAGAACCAGATAATAGAAAAATAAATAATACATATGTCATGTAGGAAGGAATTCCAAGAGGTAAGGGGAAAAGAGTAACCATGAGAGACATACAATAAGCAGATAAACAAATAGGCCAGGATGCAATGAAGCAATGTGAGAGAGGAGCCATCATTGTTGCTGTTTTGGATAGAGTGGTCAGGAAAAAAAACCCTGGCAAAGTGGGCAAAGTGATATTTAAGCATAGATGTGAGGGCTGTCAGTCATGGTGGTGCACGCAGATAATTAATTTGCTAAAGAGGATGAGGCAGGGGTAAGGAAGATGGTAAGTTTGAGGTCAGGACAGCTGAAGTATGTACCATAGCTGTCCAGCTGAAGGAACTGAGTCTAAGAGCTTGCTAGAAGGAAGCATGAAATTTGTGTTGTAATGAACTGGAAAGAAGCCAATGTGGCTGGTATCGAGTGAGCAGAGAGACGAGTGGTCGGGGGGGGGGGGATGATAAAGAAAAAGAAGATGGGCTGGAGAGATGGCTCATCAGGCACTTGCTTGCAAAGTTTAAGGACAGGGGTTCAATTCCCAAGTACCCACATAAAGCCAGATGTAGAAGGTGGTACACTCACCTGGATTTCATTTGTGGTGGCTAGAGGCCCTCTGCTCCTATTCTTTCTCTCTCTCTCTCTCTCTCTCTCTCTCTCTCTCTCTGAAAGAAAAAAGAAAGAAAAAAATAAAGGAAGGAAGGAAAGAAGGAAGGAAGAAAGGAAGAAACACAGGTGAAAGATGCTGCATCTGTTGGCTGTAAGTGATGTTCTTCCCAGCCAGGTAATGATTGATAATATTTAAAGAATGATTGGCAAGCACCCACACATGAGATCAACGAGTTGTGGGAACTGGAACAGTGGGGTCACAGAGAACATCATATGTCACTAGATCTTCTTTTACCCATACTTCACTGATGGTTGACTGATCAAAGTGTGGGATACAAGTAGGGTACAGAAACATCATAGCACTTGGCAAGGTTTGGTATCCTGTAAACAGGATGATAGGACATGCTTTACATAGTTGATGATGACTTTACTCCTTTATTTACCTATCTATCTATCTATCTATCTCTATCTATCTATCTATCTATCTATCTATCTATCTATCTATCTATCTATCTATCTATCCATTTATTTGAGGTAGGGCCTCTCTATAATCCAGGCTGAGTTGGAACTTACTCTATAGCCTAGGCTGGCCCTGAAATCATGGTGATCCTCCCAAGTGCTGGGACTAAACAAATTTACCACTACACTTAACTTCTGTTCTTTTCACTTTTATTCCTTTGATTGTGGACACACACACAATCACACACACACACACACAATCATTTGCCACTTTAATGATTTTTTTTGGGGGGGAGATAGCATCTCTCTGTGTTGTTTAGGCTGAACCTAAAAGTCCTCATGCCTCCCCTTCCTCCACACACAACTCACTTTAGTTGTGATTTTATTTTACTTTTTAAATTTTTAGACATGTAGTCCAGGGTGACTTTTACGTTTTATTTTTATTTTTCTCTTCTTTTTCTTTTCTTTTTTTTCAGGCTGGCTTTTAAGTCACTAGGTAACCCAAGCTGTTCTTGAACTCCTGATCCTTCTGTCTCCACCTCCCCTGTGCTGGTATTACACCATGCCTGACCTCTTTTTATATTCTTGATAGTAGAAGATTCTTAGATATATGATCTTGCAATATTTTTTCCCATTGTGTACATTCTTCTTGTCACTTTTGTGGTGGTGTCTTTTAATTCATGAAGCAAAAGATGCTTATTTTTCCCCCTTTGGTTGCTTGTGTTTTTGGTGTCATGCTTAAGATCCAGTGCCAAATCCGAAGTTGTGAAGATTTCCCAAAAATTCTCTCCCAAGAGTTTTATCGTTTCAGGGTTCCTACCTCACAGGAACGCTTATGCATTCATGAAGATGTTAGCAGGGACTGGGAATACTTTGTCAGTTGTGTGACCATGGGTGGCCTGGGGTGATCAGTCAGGGGAACGACTCATGGTCAGAGGAACAGCCACCTGATGGAAGTCCACTCAGGGTAGTTGGCATCTTAAGGACTCATTCAGACCTTGTACATGATCTTCAGGGGCTCATTACATACAAGTTTCCTTTCAGATAGCTGGATTTTAAGGAGGGTTTCTTTTTTAGGTACATCAGAGATCATAGAGTGCATTATGTTTATGGGCAGGCTCCAAAAAAGTCATACGGAGCTGATAATGCAGCCCTGCAGGTTGCTCTCAATGCACACATAGGTAAGGAATCTGAGACAAAATCCCCCAAAGGAGCTATTTGGCTGTTTTCCCAGACCTTGCAAGGACTGCCTGACTTGGCCTGGCATAATGACGAAGCAGAGCAGGAGATGTTAGCCTCTGTATAGGCTCTTCTATTTGCTTCGGGGTTTCCAATGCACTCGGACTCTTCTGCCTCCTTTTTCCCCTTTAAAAAACTGTCATTATATCAGGGTCACTCAGTAATTGAGGATACACTCATCTTACAGTCAGTTGAGTAGCAACATTAATTCCGCCTTTGCCATGCAAGGTAACATATTCATAGGTCCTAGGAATTAGGATATAGATATTTTTAATTTTTTTCTGGAGCTGGATGTGGTGGTTTCATGTCTTTAATCTAAGACTACTGTAGGACAACCACCTTTAGTTTAAGGCCATATTGGGCTGCAGAGTGAGCTCTGGGTCAGCTTGGGCTAGAGTGAGACCCTGCTTCAAAAAATTTCTTTTGCATGCACATATGCACATGGTATGCATGCATGTGTACATTTGTGTTTGCTTGTGTATGTGGGTGCACATGAAGGTCAGAGGTCAATGTTGGGTGTCTTTTTCAATCTCTCTCTACATTATTTAGAGACAGATTCTCTCACTCCAACCCAGGGGCTCTCTGATTTGGCTAGCCAGTTTCCTTCAAGGATCCCCACCATGCCTACTCAGCATTTACATGGCTATTGGAGAGCTGAACTCCAGTCTTTATGCCTGTGCTTTATCTACTGAGCCTCTGCCCCAGCCCCAACCCCAGAACATAAATATCTTGGGTAAAGGAACATTATTCTGCCTTCCACACCATCTTTGTCATCTCTAGGGCTTGAAGGGATTTCCAAACTGCTGAGGAGGAATCCGGGAATGGAATTTGGTCAGGTTTTATTTTCCATTAGTTTTCTTTCATTACAGATATGCTGCTCTGGGATTTCTACAGTCTTTGGGCATGTACTTTGTGACCATCTAGATGTTGTTCATTCCAACTTGGCCAGTCCACTCAGCCAAATGACTTGCCAGTCATCTTAATAAAGGTGTATCTTCCCTGGAGTTGAACCCTTGTCATTTAAAACACTGCAGCATTAGGATAAGTGGTATTTGCCTCGTGTTCAACCCCAGATTTTGAATCTTTGGGCAAGAACAAATACCATAAATAATACACAGCCAGGAGTAAACCATGTCAGTTGAGGAAACAGAGGATGAAGGCCACTGAATGCAGGACAGATGTCATACATGTATTTGGTCATACTCCTCAATGCTTTTTCCTTCCCAGAGAAGTGTTTTGGAGCAGGGCATAGTTAGAAGCACAAAGGTTTGGCTCCATGAGAAGGAATCTTCTCCAGACTTAATAGGGAATTGAGGAGGGATCAAGGAACACCCAATGAGGAAGGTGTCATCAGGGATTAGAAGGACTAGAGTTAATGGACAGTGGAATGGCCTCGTTCATTGTGGTAGTTAGCTTCACATCACAGGGATGAACATCCAAACCAGGCACAGTTTAAAGGAGGAAGAAATTTATTTCAAGCTTACAGGTCCAAGGGGAAATTCCATCAGTGATGGAAAAAGCTACTTCCATATATCCAAGCAGAGAGAAACCACCACTGCCCAGTAAACACCCAAAGCAACAATCATAAAACTGGCAGCAAGCAGCAAGGAGCCAGGCAGAGCTCAAACCTCTCTGCATACCTTTAGGCTGGAAATCAGATCTGCCCCTAAACACACCTTAGGGCTGGACCCTAAGATCTATCCCCAGTGACACCTCCAGGCAGGTAGTTGGAAATCCAAGTTACAAACTTTAATAAAATTCCTGAGTCTGTGGGTGACATACATTCAAACTACCATGCTGATATAAAGATTATTCAAATCCTGGATGGGAGTCATGTTGGATTTCTTCCCCACCCTTGCGTATGTGTGTAGTGCATATGCATGTATGTATGCGTGTTCATATGTGTGTGGGAGCATATGTGCATAAACATGTAAGCCAGAGGTCATGGCTGCATGTCTTTCTCAATCATTCTTCACTTTGTTCTTTGAGACCTAGAGCTCACAGACTTGAAGGAGGATCTTCCTGTCTTGGCATCCCCAATGCTGGGATTATAGGCACTTGTCACCACACCCAGCTTTTACATGGGTTTTGAAGATTTGAACTCAGACACTTACGCTCGCAAGACAAGCACTTTACCCACTGAGCTGTAATCCCCAGCTCTGTTACCTCGGGTTTCAAACAATTTACTCTTCTCAGCTGAAAATCCTGAAGTCATTCCTATGAGTCAGCCTGTTGCTAGGTTCTCTGAGGGGACGCACAAGGTGATCCAGTGCACCATCTGTTTCTTTTGAAATGACAAACTGATCAAATGTTCAAATGACATTAGAGTGAAAGAGATACTAAATTCAGAATCAGGATTTGGAAAGATCACAGCAAGCCAGGAAGTTGAGCAAAACCTAACCAGATGACATTAACTTGGGATTTTGTTGGGGACAGGAAATTCACCATCTTAGTTAGCTTTGACAGATCAAAGGCACAGATGGATGAAAAGCCCCCTACTCCCTTCTCAGGAGAAAAAAAATTCATCACTGGTAAAGAAGGTCTGAGTTTAAAGGAATGTCTGTAAATAGACAACCAGATGATTGCCATGAGATTAGAGTGACCACTTAGATGTGGCCAGGATGTGGGTTAAAAGGCCATGAGCCACCTGTGGGCCATAAAAAGATAGCAGATAACTGTTTAGTAAAGATGGTAGATAACTGTTTATTAAAGATAACAGATAACTGTTTAGTAAAGATAGCAGATAACTGTTTTGTAAAGATTGTAGAGAACTGTGAAGTTCCCATGCTTGTAACCTCAAACAGCCACCTGTATGCCATAAAATTAGTAGGTAACTATGAAATGTCACATGCCTGTAAACTCAAACCTGTAAAACCTAGTGAAGAAGGCAGAAGTGGGGTCCTGGGTCAGAGGTTCAACTTTTGAGCCCAGACCCAGACCTCAGCATGCTGGAATAATCCTCACTGTGTGACTTGCATTATCGTGTGTGTCTTCTGTTCTGTGAGGAGTGCTCAACCTCGGACCTCAACAATTTATTTTCTTCTCCCCTTTCCTGTGCCACTTCTACCTCCACACTGCTCCCCTGTCCCTTTCCCTCTTGAGTCTTCTCTTGCAAGTATATCTAAACACTCCAACAGTTTAAGCTTGGAGTGAGTGAGACTGATCACCTGTAGAAAAACCTTTTTTTTTGGCCAGAGGGAGGGAGGGAGGGAGGGAGGGTGAACTTATTTAAAGGACTTATAGTTTTGTTTTCATAGAGTAGTGAGAATAAAGAAAGAATAAGTGCGTACTTATGAAAAATCAACACAAAATAGCTGTTAGTACCCACCCCACCATGCTAGACTAGTGCTCTACCACTGAGCTATATTCCCAGCCCTTGCTCTTTATTGGTGTTCTTAGGCTAGAGCTCAGAGAGTTCCCAAGTAGCAGTAAATCAACCAATGAATACACTAAAGGTGTTTGGATTTATTTCTAACCTGCCATAACAGATGAATTATAAAATTTCATCAACCTATCTCCTTCTAAATCAGCCAACTCCAAGGCTACAAGCTACTGGTTACCAAACAATTTAGTTTGATTTACTGCTTATTTTTTTTTCTACTCAAGGAGGAGCCCTCAGGGGCTACATGTAATTCAGTAAATGAATGGATTGTGAGAGTGGGGGTGGGGCTTAGGAAATTACAAATTAAATACCAAATCTGTGACTAAACAATTTCAGAGTCAACTTCTCTGCCACATTTTTTAAAAACTTCAAAATGCTCATGCATTTTCATCTTTAATATCATGAGAACCTCAGAGAACAAGCCAATTACTTTCTTAAAAATTATTAAAAAATAAATCATTGAATTCCTTTCAAATTTTAATTGTGTGTAATATCTATGAGTTCACAAATTGCAAATGAAAAATATGAAATAGGTAATAAAAGTGATTTGTTTCTAACTAGGAACCTGATCTTCAAAAGCCATGTTTGCCCCCCCCCTTTTTTTTTCCCCTAGGGACTTGGATAGTAGCATTCTTCTTAGAGATTTTTCAGAAAAAGGATGTCCCTCTAAGTTTCAATTTGCACAGTTTTAGATGATATGCAGAGATCCAACTCTTAACCAGACACAGAAAAAAGAATCTCTTTAAATCGATCTTGGATTATCTATACAATCTGTTCAACTCTGATGTCAACCATCTATACCATTTGCTTGATGGATTGCATGGTTCCTTCAACAATGATAATGTTACAGATTTTCATATTGTCGTTTGGCTAAGGACCATGGAAAATTAGGCTCACAAAAGATGAGGAGTAACATAGAGGAGATTTATTGAGAAAAAAGAAAAAAAAAGACCTAAAGTCATGGAAAGCATGCTTGGATTCAGGGCCAGAATCCAAAGAGAAAGAAATAAAAAGAAAAAGATGACACTTTTGAGTTAGAATTCAGAGAAGGAAGCAGGGTCTGCAATGAGGATTTAAGAGCAACTGCCCCAAAGAAGGGGCTTCTGGGTATAGTACATAATCTCATTAAGGGGTAGTTCTTCCTTCCAATTCCTCAGCATGTCTTTAGGTGAGGGTTGGCCTCTAGACCATGTGAATGATTGACAAGCTCCATTTGATTTGCTCTCTTTCTCTTTCTCTCTCCTTTTGTTTTGTTTTCAAAGTAGGGCTTGCTCTAGCCCAGGCTAACTTGGAATTCACTATGTAGTCTCAGGGTGGCCTCGAACTCATGGTGAGCCTCCTACCTCTGCCTCCCAAGTGCTGGCATTAAAGGCGTGTGCCACCATGCCTGGCTAGATTTATTCTTAAGGTAGGTAACTTAATTTCTATTCAGGGTCAAAGGACTTTGTGGGAAAGGAACTGAGTGTTCCCTATTATATGCTATTTTAAATCTTATGGAGAGGCAATTGTCATGTTTCTTTTTCTAATGCTACCAGAGGAACAGAAGGTGGGGTTCATTGTTCAGTGACATCCATGTTTCATGTTTGCTTGCCTACAACAGTAGAAAAAAAGGAGTTGATAAAATAGCTAAGAATATCATAATTTCCAAGTCCTGAAAGAAACATCTAAACATTTACAACAATCAGGAATTGAAAGTAGAAGTTAATGTTTGAAAACACAAGCAAGTATTCTGTCTGAGGTAGTTAACAGTGTTTTAACAAAGTTAACTGATCACTCACAAGTTGTCCAAAGCACAAATTCCTCTCTCATCTTCTAGGCAACGTAGCTAATATTCATGTCAGTGTGGAGCTACTGGATGATTCTAAAATAACTAAACAGTTTCAAGGCTCATTAAGAAACATCAAAACTGCTTCCTCAGTCTAAGACATTTCAAACCTATTTTTTTTCTTGTGAAGTTGCTTGCAGGCCACCCTCTACCCTTTCCCCTCCCAACATATAGGCTCAAACCAGCTCTGGGGATTTTGGAAGTCTTTCCTACTGTTATGGTCACTGACTAAGCCTTGCCACATCAGGCTTTGAGGCAGTTTAGGGGAGACAGGGCCCTGAAAGTAAAAACAAGAAATGTCCTAGTGCCTGCTCTTGCAGTCTCCATTTTGCTAAAGATCAGAGAAGGATCTGACTTCTCATCTTTTGTCGTGCTCCCTAGATCTGTTTTTCCTTAAACTCAACCTGAGTCCCTTCCTACAAAGGCATTTCCTTTCCCTGGAGGATTAGGATTCCTGGGAGGAATAAACCTGATCTCCCATGCAGAAACCAAGCATGGGAAGGGTTAAGCTCAGCCCCTATTCAGAACCAAGAAAAAAAAAACCCAGTCTGGGTCTTTAGGTGGGCTTCCCTTTCTTCTTTCCTTCCTTCCTTCTTTCCTTCTTTCTTTCCTTCCTTCCTTCCTTCCTCTCTCTCTTTCTTCCTTCTTTCTTTCTTTCTTTCTTTCTTCTTTCTTTCTTTCTTTCTTTCTTTCTTTCTTTCTTTCTTTCTTTCTTTCTTTCTTTCTTTCTTTCTTTCTTTCTTTCTTCTTTCTTTCTTTCTTTCTTTTTCTTTCTTTCTTTCCTCCAGAGTGCTGGGATTAAAGACATGCATCACCACACCCTGGCATAGGTGGGCTTTTCCATTTCTGGAAATCTTCTCTTACCATCTCTTAGGCAGGAGCTTTGCAAACATTCCTTCCTTCTCTTAAATTCTGGGCCTAATGGGCCTTTCCATTTTCTAGAACTCCCTCTTGCCATGTCTTGAGCAAGATCTCTGCATTCCTTCCTTCGCTGATCAAATCTTTCTAAACTTTACCCTCTGCTTTGTAGATTTCTGCTCTTGGAATTCATAAGACAAGGATCTGAGGTCACTGACTGGCGGTGGTGTGATCTTGACAGTCCAGCACACTAACTCCTGAGTCAACAAAGACATTAAAATGGCTCTGTCCCTCTCAAAGACACCCCGAATCCTGTATCCTATTGGTGCATTGGCAAGGAACGCCATCGTGAGAGGAGAAATGCTACCTCTTCCCAGCTACCACCTCAGTCACATCTCACACAAGACCCTTCCCTCACAAAGCAATATCTCCCTCCTCTCCCTGCAAACTCTTAAAACCTTTTCTCTCCCCTTACTCAGGTTTTTTTTAAAAAAATATTTTATTCGTTTTTCAAGCAGAGAAATACACAGAGAGAGAGAGAGAGAGAGAGAGAGAGAGAGAGAGAGAGAGAGAGCGAGCGCACCAGGGCCACCTCTATGCGGGTCCTGGGGAATTGAACTGGGGCCTTAGGCACTGGAGGCAAGTACCTCTGAGCTGTCTCTCCACCCCTTACTCAGGGTTTTGAAGCCCTTTTCTCTTTCACGGAGTAAAGGAGAATAAGAGAAAGCTAGCTTACTTAGGCAGTTTCAGTTAGGGACTGATACCCAGAGGGAACCAGGAGATGCCACTCCACATGCCATCTCATCCTGGCACAAGAATTAAAACTCCTGGCAGAACTGGAACTTTGTTTGAAAGAGAGTTCTATAACGCCCCCTGCTGTCCATAGAGTTCTATGATCCCAGCCGACCCCAGTGTGGGTGGACTCTGGTTCCATCCTTCAGATTTATTAACCAGTCAGATTTTCCCCTGCTTACCTGAATCAAGCACTATAAAGGTGGTGGCCCTGCCCTCTTTCAGCTCTCTTGACTCTTTCTCATGGCTCTTCACTTCCTGGGACCCTCTTGCTTCCAGTTGTCATCATCCTGTATGGACTCCCTCTACATAAGGTTCTGTCCCTGTCCTCGGTGAGGACGGAAAACCCCTGTTTCTTAATCCTTGCCTCTCTTTTTCTGCTTTATAATGTTTTTCCTAGTTACATATACACACAAGTTTGTTCTCTGACACATAACAAAAGCCAATGTGGATTTCTCCTAGATTTTACCTTCCACATGCTTACTGCCCATCTAATGTTTTCTCAGAGCTTTCCATGTGTACACAGACCACTCTAATCCTTCCCTGGAAACCTTTCTCTTTTACCTCCCCACGTGCTCACGGCTTTACTCCAGTTTTTCTTTAAAATTTCAGTCTCTTTTGAGTATGTTTTGCACATAAAAGCATTTTCTGGCCTTCCTTCCCAGATCCCAATTCCCCTTAAACAAACTACACAATTTGTGATTTCTCCCCAAATAAGCTTAATAATTCATAATTTGTCCTTCTTGAATCTATCTTTATTATTCTTCATTAAAGACTAGGAAAGAACCCAAAGTTTGGGGTTCATAAATCTGGGCTACACCCTGAATACCCCAAATCCTACATCATTAGGATCCCTCCATTCTCTCTTGGTGTTTAAATCTTGGGCCCAAGAAATATTAGTCTATCTTGGTCCACTATTCTCAAATCTTGAACTTTTCAGTTAGCTTTAATTAGGTTATAGAAGATGAGGACTGTTGTACTTACCTTAGCATTGCTGGAACAAAACACCTGACCAGAAGTAGCTGATGGGAGGAAAACTTTTATTTTGGTTTCTAGTTTCTAGGGGGAGCTTCATAATGGTAGGGGCATGGCATGAGCAGAGGCTGGGCATCACTTCTGTTGCAGAAGGTGGAAGACAGCATCAAGAGAGTGAGCCATATTCAGACAAAGGAAGCTGGCTTTAACATCTGTAAGCCTACCCCCAGCAACATAATGCTCCACTTTCCAATGTGCAACCACGTGGGGACCAAGCATTCAGAACACATGAGTTTATGGGGGACATCTTATTCAAACCACCACAAGGACATTAATGCTAACAAATTGATTCTCATCCACAGTGTAAAAACCAATGGCAAAGTCAAAAAGTCCCCTGCCTCTTCCCAAAATACTGAGATTTGGGCAGAGGCGGTAGTTAGCTTAGTGGTAGACTACTTATCTAGCATATGTGAGTGCCTAAATTCAATTCCCAATATGGCATAAATAAATAAATAAATAAATAAATAAATAAATAAATAAATAAATAAATAATCCCAGCACTTGGGAGGCTAAATTAGGAGGATTTCTGTGAGTTTGAGGCAAGTTTAGGGCAATAGAATGAGTTCCAGGTCAGTCTGGGTAGGACTGAGACCCTATCTCAAACCCCCCCCCACACAAAATTTAAATGATTATATCTTTCCATTTCATAATGAAAATTCACTAGTTAACACCAGAAACCAGATAAATTATGTATTTTATATTCTATCCCTCTGTGGTTGATCCTTAAACCTGAAGGAGTAATTAGCATCACAATTTGGAATGCTGCTACAGTTTTAATTAATGTGTGAACATGAAACTGTCTTGGCAGGAATGAAAATATTCTTTGTGTTTTTAAAACCGAGTATGTTCTCAGTAGCCAATATATATATATATATATGGTCACTTGTGCCACAGTGTGTATGTGGAAATCAGAGGACAACTTCAGAATGTCTGTGCTCCACCTTTGAGTCAGGTCTCCTGCCATTGCAAAGAACTGCTTGGCTAAAAGCAAACTGGCTTCACATGGTTGCTGCAGGCTTTGAAAGCAAGTGTCTTTATTGGCTAAGCCATCACCCCAGCTTCTGGAATGAATATTCCAGAGAAATTTGGGTTTCTCCTTTTGATGGTCAGATTATTGAAACAAAGAATTCCAAAGAGGAACTTGGGGAAACACCGAACCTCTTTGTTCCTCTTCCCAATATGGTCACATTGAATAAATCTCCATTTTCTGCCTGTCACTACTGATTTGTCTCTTTAATTGGCATATTAAGGATGGGTGGTCAAACTTGGCTTGTTAAGGGGTTGTCAGGGTCAAGGCTCCAGGTACCTCCAGTATCAAACATGCCCATACGATTACTATTGTCTTCAGGAATGAAAATGTTAGATCACAGACCCAGCCCAATCCTCTGATCTCCCTACACACAAAGATGGAGCATAAGTGAAGCTGTTTGTGTGTTTTACAAAGGAGACTGTATTGAGGAGGTTAATGTGCAGTTGCCAAGAAATGCAGCGTGCCTCTGGAAGCTCCGTTGATTTGCAGTGCCTTTTATTCTACATACCTGTTTCCTAGTCTTCAAATTTCTTTTAGTGTTCCCAAATTCCTGCCTCTTCAGTTTGTATGCTTCTGTTAAATGAGCCAAAAGGAATGTTACAGATGTTGCTTTGTTATCTGGCCTTGCTTCTCCCTCAGTCATGAATTAGGATCAGCACTTCTTTCTGTTTTTGCTTCTCTATTCTTTTGTTCACTCCCTCAGAAACAATTTCCCCTCTTTCTCTGTCACATTTCATTAGGAAGCACCAAGCTTTGCACCCCCTTTATTATTATGACCTTGATCCAATCCTGATCTTGTTTTAATTAAAGTCAGGAACCAAAGGATGAAAAAATTCTGGAAGATTATGATGTCATTTGTGCCTGCTATTGTTTAGATAGATTAACAAAAATCAGAGCCTGGAGAGATGGCTCAGTGAGTGAAATGCTTCCATACTGGCATGAGAATCTGAGTTCGAAACTCCAGTGTAAAAGTCTATTCATGTCTGTAACCCCAGCGTCAGGGAAGCAGAGACAAGACAATCTTTGGGATTTACTGGGTAGCTAGTCTAATCTAATCAGGGAGCCCTGGGTTCACTGAGAGACCCTGTCTCAAAAAGTAAGGTGGAGAGCAACTGAGGATGACAGTTATCACTCGCCTCCCCATGCACACAAATGTGAGACTATACACAAGCATGCTTAAATACATGCATATCAAAAACATATGCATGTGGAAGAACTCATCTAGATTTTCTTGAAAAATAAATATAGAACTAAAATCATCATGACTACATGGCTCATATGAATTTGTTTTTAAGGAAATGCTTTTAAGATTTCTTCAAATACAAATACTGGGCATCCAACCAGCAGTAAAAAGGCCTATATTATAGAGAAAAATTCTTAATTGTACTAATGAGGAGCCCTACTTTGTGTGAAGGGATGTGCAAGGTGGACATTCCAAACTTGGCCCAAATGGGACAACCATAGCTTAAATCAAATTTTTCTAGTGCAGGATTATCAATTTCATTAGGGATTTGAACTCAGAGAAAGTCATGCATTTTTGCTCATTCTTATTCTCAAAGTAATAATATCCTATCTCTGAGCCAATTTTATTTAAAGTCCTCTATAGCTCAGACTGCTATAAGCTATAATACCCAGCAGAGTCTTTTGTATGTTGAAAAGAAATGGCAAAGTATATTACTTTTTATGATGCCACCTCAATGATCTCATCTTTTCTATTTTATTTTTATTTAAATTGTAGCAGGACAGAAAAAATACTGAATATCTCTGCCATTCCTAGCCTGTGACCCATCTTAAATTGTTTTTTCCTTGGTGAAAAAAGTTTTAATGACACATATTTTTAACAGAGAATTTTACATAATGAAGCATGAATGGGGAGGAGGAGGAGGAGGAGGAGGAGGAGGAGGAGGAGGAGGAGAATACACCTGATAATGTTGCATTAATTATTTGAGCACCCTCTATGTAAACAATAGAATCACTTCTAATATTTCCTTGAATAGACTATTTTTCTTGTGAAGAGCTCACTAACAGAGTTAGCAGAGTGCATACAGGGAAAAATTAATCTGTGCTTATCTTTATTATGATAACTGTATACATTTCTTTCAAGAAATTAAAGTCATGGCTTCCTGAAACCCTCTGGTCATGGTAGTAGAGAACATTTTCCTTTAGTGACCAAAAGGAAATTGTTGCGGAAAGCTCTTTGAAAGCTCCAGAGGACAATTCATCTATGAATTAGTGTTCACCTTAGCTTAATGCTTATTTCTAGCTGAGGTCTAAATGAGACACCTGGAGGTTTTTCCAGTTTAGTTCCTGTAAAGTAGACCTTGACATGCTCATTATGTTGCTGAGACTTAATTGGCCAGGTGATCCTGGGATGCCCGAGGGAGAAAGCCATGGGAGGAAGTTACTGTAACCACAGGCAAATACAAGGTATTTAGCCATTAACTTCCACCTCTCACTGGTGAGGGTCTGACTGTGGAGGGGACACATCTCAGGCATTTCTTGGAAACCCTGGATATAGCCTGGGTAGTTCCAAAGGTGCTGGAGAAAGCCATAGGCGGACAAGCAGAGAAACACTGGCGTTTGCCTGAGGGAAGAGCTGTCTGCATGAGACAAACCGTCTTCCACAGTAGCTGTCAATAACACCCCTCTCCCCCAGTATGGGTCAAGGCACATAGGACAGAGTATTTGGCAAGGGGTACCTAGTCAGCCAGGATGCAAAGACTCACTGGCAGAGCCAAGACCAGATCTGTGGAGCTGATCTGTGCTGTTTGTCTTGGTCCAGCCCTATCATGAACACTTCACATGAATGAAGCATCATTGGTAAAATTACCTTGTTTCCTTTAATAGTACATCCTCTGTTAGCTACTTTTTTTAAAAAAATTGCTTTTTTCAAGGTAGGGTCTCACTCTAGTCCAGGATGTCCTGGAACTCTCTCTGTAGTCTCAGGTTGGCCTCGTAATCACAGTGATCCTCCTACCTCTGCCTCCGGAGTGCTGGGATCAAAGGCATGTGCCACCGCACCTGGCCTCTGTTGGCTATTAGATACCATGATTGAAGTACTGTCCAACGTCTGCTGTTTCATAAGATTTATTGCTTTGGTTTGAGAGGCAGCACACGGAAGTATAATTTGTTCTAGCATTGTTTCTCTTTTCAATTTTCATTTAATTTTTTTGATAGTTTCATACATGTATATAATGCATTTTCATTTTATCATAATCATATCCCATTACCCTCTCTTATCCCCCTCCCATTCCTGCTAAATCCCTTCTTCTTCCAAACTAGACACCTTCCTACTTTCATGTCTTCTGTTTAAACTGGAGTTTGGGTAACTTACCAGTGACTACACAACAGAAGAACATGACTCTCCTTCCCCCATGAACCATTAACTGCCAATGGCTCTTTAGGGAGGGGTGGGACCTCATGTACCCCTCCAGTCAGGACTGATCCTGTGTAGGTCTTGTGCAGGAAACCATAGCTGGTATGAGTTCATGAATGCAATGGCCAAGTCATGTCCAGAAGACAGCATTTCACAGCACTCCTTGCAAGCCTTACACATTTACCCTCTTTCCATCCTTCCATGTTGTTCCCTAAGCCTTGGAGGGTGAGCTTAATAGTGATATCCTGTTTAGGGCTGAGCACTCATTAATCACTTATTCTCAGTACTTTGACCAGGTTTCAGTTTCTGTATTATTTCCTCACTGCAAAAATATAGTTTCTCTAGCCAGGTGTGGTTGCACAGTACTTGGGAGGCTGAGGTAGAAGGATCACTGTGAGTTTGAGGCCAGCCAGGAGATACAGAGTGAGCTCCAGGTCAGCCTGGACTAAAGTGAGACCCTGACTTGGGTTTCCGCCCCCACAAAAAAGTGCTTCTCTAAAGAAGTCTAAGAGCAATACTACTCAATGGGTATAAACATAAATGTTTAGAAGGCAGCTTGACAACATGTCCATTCAACAAAACAGCAGTAGTCAGTGCCCCTCTAGGGCCTTGATCTCCCCAGCTGTGAGCTTTTGACCAAGTTTACATTGCCAGGCATGAATTTGCTTCTGTGCAGTCGGCCTCAAGTCCAGTCAGAAGGTGGTTAGTTACCCCCCATAATCCTGGGTTTTCATTAGAAACATCTGAAAGACATTGAATGAAAATATTGATGTTAAGGCTCAGCCCACTTAAAGTAGGATCTCTATGCCCATCAGCAGATGAATGGACAAATAAAATGTGATACAGAATGTTATTCAGCAGGAAAATGGATGTCATTTTCAGGGAAATGGGTGGAACTGGAGATCATCATGTTAAGTGAAATAAACCAGACTGAGTCAAATACTGTGTTTTCTCTCATATGAAGAATCAAAGTTTAAATATAAATGAAAGTAGAAAGGACACTATGAAGGGGAAGGAAGAGAAGAGTAAAATAGGGTGATGGGGAATAAGACAAAATACCACATGGTTTTTTCTCATATGCAGAATCTAGATGTGTGTGTGTGTGTGTGTGTGTGTGTGTGTGTGTGTGTGTGTGTGATAAAAGCAGAAAAGACCAGTGAGGCGGGTAGGAAGGATTGAGGAGGATTATGGGGGAGGTGAATATGAGCAAGAGACAATGATATATAACCTATTAAAATATCTTTTTTTGAAAAAATAAAATGCTATTTTGGGGCTAAGAAGATGACTCAGTGGTTAAAGGCTCTTGCTTGCAAAGCCTACCAGTCTCAATTTGCTACCTAAGCACCCACATAAAGCCAGATGCACAAGTGGTACATGCATCTGGAGTTCATTTGTAATGGCAAGAGGTGCCCCATATTCTCTCTCTCTCTTTGGTGCACCCATACTCCTCCTCTCTCTGTTCACAAAGAAATAAAAACATTTTTAAAATGCCAGTTTTGTAAAATAGAAGTGAAGCCAAAGGGTGAGTGCGCTAATGTGTGCACATGTTCATATGCATGCATAGACATGTTTAACTCTCCAGAAGATTCTTATGGGCAGACAAAATTGAAATCATCAGATAATGATGACAGTATAACTTTACATAGCCTTGGGCATTGGTTTTTGTGAGTTCACTATATAGATGTACATTTTATTTCTTTGTAATTTAAAAAAATTAAATCTATGTGTAAGCAGAGACAGACAGAGAGACAGGGAATGGAATGGGCCTCCAGGTGCTGCAAATGAACTCCAGATGCATGTGTCACTTTGTGCATCTGATTTTACATGGATACTGGGGAATTGAACCCGGGTTGTTAGGCTTTTCAGGAAAGCACCTTAACTGCTGAGCCATCTCTCTAACCCTAGCTGTACGTTTTCTATGAATATCAGTCCTTCTCTGTGATCCCAGCTAATAATGTCTAATATGGAAGCTACAGTTAATAATATAATATTGTATTATATAATTGAAATTTTCCCAGAGAGTGTTTTTAAGTACTTTTGCTAACCATAAAAGAAAACAGCAAGTATATGAGATAATACCTGTCATTTATTTGATTGTATAATAATCACCTCATTATATATATATATATATGATATACCTTAAATATAGGAAATTTATAATTTTTTAAAAGCATGCTAGTTTTAATGCTCAGGTTTCTCTTCAGATCGAATAAATCTTTCATGGAAGTAACTTCAGTTATCTGGTCTTTGACAAGGGGGCCAACAATGTACGCTGGGCCAAAGATAGCATCTTCAACAAATGGTGCTGGAGGACTTGGATAAACACGTGTAAAAAAATGAAATTAGACCCACTCCTTTCACCGTGCACAAAAATCAACTCCAAATGGATCAGAGATCTTAATATAAACCCG
>PVHP010028300.1:11508-23299 GCA_004024765.1 Zapus hudsonius | reverse complement strand
ACACACACACACACACACACACACAGTTTTTTCATTTGGTTCTGTCCACAACCCATCCATTTTGATATGTTTATCACAACCCATCCCACCCTGAACTGGTCTTTCAAAAGAGAACTGGATATGTCCTCTGTTCTTCCCAAGGATGCTATAGACTTCTGTATATAGGGAAAATGTACCAGCAAGTTTTTCTTTAAGCTTCTGAAATCCAGATTTAAAAATGAGGAATCTAAAGGATAATTATCTTCTTTACTTAACCTAAGGATTTATATAGAAAGCTTATATCATGATATAATTTCATTAAGCTGAGCATGGTAGCATGTGACTGTAGTTCCAGCTTCTCAGAAGCTGAGGCAGAAAGATCTGGAATTCAAGGTACTCCCTAGCTACATAGTAAATTTGAGGCCAGCCTTGGCTCTATGAGATCCACTCCCCCCAAATCAAATTTCATCTACAAAATACTGATTTTCTTAGATTTTTTTATTACTGTATGTATGATGTGTGTTGTGTTGGTGTGTATGAATGTAGGTTTGTATATGTCACCACAGTGTGGAGGTAAGAGTGGGTGTTAGTCTTTCCTTCCATCATTTGAGGCAGGACCTCTCTTGGTCACCCCTGCATCCATCAGGTTAGTTGACCAGTGAGGTTGGGGATTCTCCTGTCTCTGCCTCCCTCCTGGGTATAGGCACGCTGGGAATGTGGATGCTCAAATTAGGTGTCCTGCTTTGTGCAGGTTCTGGAGACCCGAAAGTATGTTGTCAGAGCCCTCTCCCCAGATCTAGAACTTTAAAATAACATAAACATCAACATAAATTATACTAGCTCTCCAGATCACTGCAAGATTGCAAGTTTTTTTATTTATATTTATATTTTATTTTATTTGTCTTTTGTGGTTGAGATCCAATCTTGCTGTGTTACCCAGGGTGTTGTTGAACTCCTGGACTCAGGTATTTCCTCCTGCCTCAGCTTCCTGAATAGCTAGAACTACAGGCAGGTGCCAACCTGCCTGGCAAGACGGATGTTTTAATTAATAAAGAAAGTCCTCTCAGGGTGTGGTGGTGCACACCTTTAATCACTCAGGAGGCAAAGGTAGGATGATCTCAGTGAGTTCAAGGCCAGCCTGGGACTAGAGTTAGATCCAAGTAAATCTGGGCTAGAATGAGCCGCTGATTCAAAAAATTCAAAAAACAAAAACAAACGAAATAAAAAGAAGAAGAAGAAGAAAGAAAGAATGAGAGGGAGGGGAGAGAAAAAAGTCCTGATGAAGTTGAAAATGGCCTGAATATAATTTTTGAGCTTTTGGTCCAAAGCAATAGGCCTGTCAAGGTGAATTTTTTTGAAGTGGGTTGCACCAGTTCAACTTGTAGACCAGTCTTGGATACACATGGTACAGAATAGGAAGTCCAGGCAGGCACTGAAGGTGATAATGTTCAAAACAGGCAGGGGTGTGTCACTTTATTCTACATTCCGAGTGCCAAACACAAAGCCATCCAACAAACAGTAGGTGCTCAATAAACGTTGGGTGAACATATGTAAGAATTCATGAACCAATGAGGCACTAGCCTGAGAAGTAGAAGGCCTCAATTAAAGTTCCCGGTCTGTTAAAGACAGGCTGCGTGACTTTTTGTCTTGGTGCATATGTTTCATGTCTATGTGTTGTGCAACGTAGGTAATGATTATGACATAGCCTTCATCACCTGATGTGTCCTATGTGCACATGTCTATTTTGTTGTTGTCAGTCTCTTACCTTGAGCTCCCTGAAGGGAAAAATGCCTTTGCTTTGTTCTCTGCTGAACAGCTAGGCAGACACATCTGCCTCCCTCCCAGCAGGAGCTCCACTATGTGTTTGCTGGATGAATGAATGAAATGAATGAACCTTGGTAATTTCCATCATCTCCTGTGTCTTAGTTTTCAGATCTATACCTCTCTGATTGATGGTTGTTTTGAGGCTGGGAAGAAGTGGTTTTTATTTTCAAGGAGAGAGAGAGAAAGAGAGAGAATGGGTGTGTCAATTTGTTTGTGCATCTGGCTTTATGTGGGTACTGGGGAACTGAACCCAGGCAGTCAGGCTTTACGAGCAAATGCCTTAACTGCTGAGCAATCTCTACAGTCCCAAGAAATGTTTTTAATATAGATGTCCTGAGTTAATAATAGTATTGGGTTTTAAAAAGGAATGAACAATAGGAATAATTGCTAAATGTACCGTAATCACAAGCATTTCAGATAATCTCAAATAAAGTTTGGGGAGAGACATATATTGGTATGCCTGTAATCCCAGCTCTTCCAGATGGTGGTAGGAAGATCATGATCTTAGGGTTAGCTCTAGCTACATGGTACGTTTGAGACAAACAAAAAAAATTAAAAATTCATAATAAAGACAGAGGAAATTTTCAACTTGACTTGCAAGTAGAGAGAGACAAAGACGGAGAGAATGATGGGTGCCTAGAGCCTCCAGCCACTGCAAATTAACTTCAGATGCATGCACCACTTTGTGCATCTGGCCCTGGGTGGGTAGTGGGGAATCAAACTTGGGTTGTTAGGCTTTGCAGGCAAGTGCCTTAACCGTTCATCTATCTCTCCAGCCCTTGAGGTTTTCTTTTTTAATTAGCATACAAAATAGTGAATTTCCTTAGGACAACTTCACATATACATATCATGTACTTTGTTCTATTAATCTCCCCATTACTGTCATTTGTTCCCCTGTCTCCTTTTATCTGCCATCCTTCCACCAAATAGTTCCCCTTCTACTCTCAGATAGATGATGGATGGATAGATAGATAGATAGATAGATAGATAGATAGATAGATAGATAGATAGATAGATAGATAGACTCATTATCTATATATAGGCAAGTACCTTAACCACTTAGCCATATCTCCAGCCCCCTCATTATCTATATATAGATTCTGTATATGGGAGATAATGTGATGTCTGATCAACTCTGCCTTGTCTGTCACATGTTATTTAGCACAATGTTCTCCAGTTCCATCCGTTTTCCTGCAAATGGCATAATTTTGTTATACTTTATGGCTTAACAAAGCTCCGCTGTGCATATGTGGCATATTTTATTTGCCTATTCATTCAATCATGGGAACCTAGGCTGATTCCCTGAATGGTCTTTTGAGTCTTATTTTCAGGAAGCCATTTGTGTCAAGGCTTGCCTCCTCTTTTGACAATGATTTTGTTGCTTGGGTCCTCTATTTATTAATTAATTAATTTATTTATTTAGGTTTTTTGAGGTAGGGTCTCCCTCTAGCACAGGCTGACCTGGAATTCACTATGTAGTATCAGGCTGGCTTCATGGCAATCCTCCCACCTCTGCCTTCTGTGTGTTGGGATTAAAGGCATGCACCACCACACCAGGCTTGTTTTATTTATTTATTTATATCTTGGACAGGGTCTCATGTAGCACAGACTGGCCACAAACTTGCTGTGTTGCCAAAGATAACCTTAAACTCCTGATCCTCCTGCCTGTACCACACAAGTGCTGGGATTATAGGCATGTGCTGCTCCACCCACTTCATGCTGGGCTGGAACTCAAACCCAGAGCTTTGTGCACACTAGGCAAGCACTGGACTGACTGGTCTACATTTTATGTTTTCTTTTATGATAAGGGCAGGTCTACCCCCTCCCCTCAGAACCCTTGTGCACCCTACACTTGCCCTATAAAGGTCTTGTGGAATCACCTGACCACTGTTCCAGACCGCATGGGACAGAGACTGCATTGCTTTACTTTGACTATCACTGCATACACCCCTGCACCTGCGCTGAGAATTGCTTCTGACCAAAGCACAGCCAGTACAATGGAACTGGATGTTTGTGGGCAAACACTTGAGGAAGGAAAGTTTTTGTTCCTTGCACTTGTATGTGGTGTGCATGAATGCATGAACATGAATGCACATGCATGTGTGTGTATGTGTGTGTGGAAGCCAGAGGTCGACATCAGAAGTCTTCCTCAATCATGTTCCATCTTTTTATATCTTTATTAGGAATAATTATGTACATTGTATGAGCAAATCTTGTGAATGTGTCCCCATTTCCCTCCTCTCTGTCCCCTACCCCCTGGGGTCCTTCCTCAATGCCATACTGGATCTGTCCATAGGTTAGGTGGCTATGAACTTCACCAGAGGTAGCCAGTTTTCCTTTTTCTTTTTCCTTCCCCCTTTGTATGTAGTTGCTGAGGGGGACAATGTCTCTGGATATTCTCCCTCACCATGGCTCTTACACTCTATCTGCTCCCTCTTCCACTCAGTTCCCTGAGTCATAGTGGGTGAGTTTTGAGTCTGCTTTGTTGTTGAGATCTTAAGTATCTCTGGATCTTTGCCCTGGGTTGTGATGGGTATCATTGGTGTATATCTCCATTGATCTATTATGGGTTTATCAGATTTGATGTGGTGATTGGTCTCCTGTTTGTCTCATCATTTTCTCAGGTTTCATTTGGGCCCTGTGTGAAGGCTAGGTGTGGTTTGTCTCCTGCCAGGATGTTAGCCATCATCCAATGTGTTGTTGGTGGAATTGAGTTGTCCCTGGCTCTCTCACTGCCTTCTGAAAAATACAAACAGAATCTCCATTGTAGAGTGAGATCAATATAGGTTAAATGAGACAACATTGCTATTTTGGCTAGCTCCTTGAGATAGGGTCTTTCACTGAATGTAGAGCTCACCAATTTAGCTAGACTACCTAGCCAGAAAGCCCCCACCACCCTCCTGTGTCTGCCTCCCTAGTTGCTTTTACAGGCACACCCTGCCACACCCAGCTTTTACATGGGTGCTAGGGATCTGAATTCAGGTCCTCATGCCTTCACAAGCACTTTATACACAGAGCCAGCCTCCCATTTTCTCTCCCCTCCCCCCCATGGGACCCTGCAAGAAGGCATGGAGGATATAGGGTTTTGATGAGACTAGCAGGCTTCCAGGACTGTCTCCTTCTGAAGGAAGTTGAGATGAGTCTGAGGTCCTGATAAATCTCATGCATATTCTGGACTCTCCAGCCTCCAGGCAGGCCATAGCTGTGCCCTGAGATGAGCAGGAAATTCAAGGCCTAAACTCAGTCCAGCTGTAATAACAAACCTAAACAATAAGGTTACATTTCCTCTGCAGCCATCACCATTCTATATATATCTAGAGTCATGTAGACCCCTCAACTTATCTATGCAAATGAGGCATCCAAAGGGTACTGGCCCCTACCAATCAACTCATGAGATGTCCACAGATCATGCCCCTACCAATCCCCTTGATGCCTATGCCCCTACCTCTGCCTTTTCCTCTATATAAACAACTTTTATCTATACAATAAATGATCTGCCCTCTGCAGTTGTATCCTGAGAGTCCTGTCTCTCATTGGCTCACAGCTATTCCAAGCCTCTGTTGTCCCAGCTCTGTGGATGAACAGGGAGTTGATGTGCACTGCAACTCCCCCACTAGCCCACCAGACCTAAACCCCCCCTTCTTTTTAGCTTTTTTTTTTTGTGTGTGTGTGTGTGTGTGTGAGTGACCAGGTGTGGTACGTGTGGTGTCACATGCATTCACCCTTGCAGCACTCCATATTTTTGCCTGCAGCAGAGGGTCACTAACCTACAGTGACCTGAGTGGAATGTCAGGTACCAGCTCCATCTTGTTTTTATCCAGAGTCTCTTTTTACTGATTCTTGAGCTTGCAGGACTCAGAAATTCTCATTCTCTGCTCCCCTGTGGGATGGGATGGGAGTTACTGGAGTGCATGGACACACCCAGCTGTTTTACGTGGGATCTGGAAATGTGAACTCTGGTAGTCTCAGGTCCTCATGCTTGCACAGGAAGCACACTTAACCACTGAGCAATCTCTCCAGCACAAGTCTCCCATTTATTAATACTTACACACACACACACACACACACACACACACACACACACACACACGATCACCTATACATTTATAGGCCAGAGAACAATCTCAGGTGACATTCCTCAGGAACCATCCACCTTTATTGACACAGGGACTCTCACTAGCATGGAACTCAACAAGTAGGCTAGATTGTCTAGCCAGAAAGCACCAGGAACTTGCCCATCTCTGCCTTCCTAGGGCTAGGATTACAGGCATACACCACTCTATCTGGTGTTTGTTTTGTTTTGTTTTTAATGTGGGACAGAGCTAGCTCCCAAGGCCCAAAGGCAATACTCTTTCCTGTTGAATTTCAGAATGAAGAGAAGGATGAAAGATGGAGATAAAGCGATGACATCATACATCCTCCAGAGCTGCCATCATGTAAATGCTTTTCATCGGCAGCAAGTCTGAGCTTCTTATTTCCAGAACTCTGACTGCAGAGTACAATCAGACATCAGCATAATCTCCAGTGTGGGAAGACAGCTAACAGGGTTTATTTAAAGAATTGTGCCCCCTAGTCAGGTGTCCCGGTTTGATCCAGGTGTCCCCCACAAACAAATGAATGTGTTCTGATAGATCGATCCTCAGCTGATGACAATTCGGGAATTAGAAACTCACTAGAGCTGTGTTGTTGGGGTGGGCTTATGGGGGTTATAAGCCAGCTCCCCCTTGCTAGTATTTGGCACACCTTCCTGCTGCTGTTTCTAGTGCTGTGGCAGAGGTGATGTCCACCCCTCTGCTCATGCCATCGTTTTCCCTGCCAGGGTGGAGTCTCCCCTCGGGTCCGTAAGCCAAATAAACCCTTTCCTCCACAAGCCGCTTTTGTTTAGGTTCTTCCTGCGCAGCAACTAGAAAGCTGACCACAACATCAGGGCAGGTTGTGTTTCAAGACTCCCAGGAGGAGGGATTGGGAGGTGGCTGAGGAGGTAAAGTGCTGGCTGAAGAAACATGAGGACCTGAGTTCAGATCTCCAGCACCCACGAAGAAAAAGCTGGGCATAGAGATGTGTGCCTGTAATCCAAGCACATGAAGAGTGAAGACAGTTGTATCATTAAGGCTTCCTGTCTAGCTAATCTAGATGAATCTATGAGTTTTAGGTTGAGTGAGTGACCCTGTCTCAAAAAATAAGGTGGAAGTAATTGAGGACACCCGATGTCAACATATATGAACATGTATACAACACACCACATATATATGCCAATAAAGACTCTCAGTGGATATATGCAAGAGCAAGTCTTGTGATTTAATTCCTTTTCTATCTTCTCCAAACACTTATCACACATGGTGGCCATAACTTGTACAGTTCCAGGACCAAGAGGGCTTCAACATTCTTGTTCATTGCCACTCCTCTGATGATGCCACCTGAGCAATCATCACCCTCTGCTGAAGTCCTTGCTAAGCAGGGTGGGGAAGCTAGGAAGCCAGGAATGAGCCCTGCCTGGGATCAATAGGTCACTCTGTCCTGTGGCATGGCAAAACAACTTACCTTCTGAAAGACTTTGTTACATAGTACTTCAATCCTTAATGCTTAGCAATTTTCTTTCTCCTGGACAACTCTTTCCTTAGACTGTGGGATACTGCTAAAAGGGACACGGAGGGCATAGGATTAAAAGAAGTAGAGGCCGGTTGAAGCCTTGATAAAGTCTAAGGTTTGCTTATCTCTGAGCTTCCTGGAAATGCGGACGGAGCTTCACAGAAACTCCTTCCTTTGATCCTAGACCTCCAAGCCCTCTGGCAGGGAACCCCATGTTCTCACCCCCACTGTGCCTAATTTCCCCGCCATCCAATACGATCCTAAGGTCATGTCCACTTGGGGCTGATCTATGCAAAGCAGGCATTCACAGGTTGCTGACCACTACCAATCCCCTTTGCTCATTTCTGCCCCTGCCTCTCCTTTTTTCTCTATATAACCAACTGTATTGATACAATAAATGAGAGAGCTTTCCACCGCATTCTCTGGGATAACTTTGTCCTTCACTCTCCAGAGAAATGAGCTAAACACTAAAACACGGAGAGCCATCCACAGTGGCGCTCTCCAGGGGGTATCCTCTGCCATACTCCCAGAGCTGTACACTAACACGGAGAGCCATCCACAAGCAGCGCTCTCCAGGAGGTGTTCTCTGCAACACTCCCATGGGTACTCAGGCCCACCGGCTTGGCACCATCCAGAAGTTGCCTGCTGCCCCCCTGCCTAGGTCGGCTAGCAAGCCGCAAACCACAGCAGCCGCAGCAGAACGAATGACATTAGACTTACTTATAAGTGGCATTCCCACTGTAACATAATGCTTTCTGTAAATGTCACCTGGGTGAAACAGTACCTCATAGGATAATATCTCAGCCAGCAGGTAACACAGAGAATATGTACAAACCCACTGATGTTATTTAGAGAATTTTGTTTTTCTTTCTTTCCTCTTTCTCTATCTCTTTCTTTCTTCCTTCCTTCCTTCTTTCTTTCTTTTTTTTTTCTTCCTTTCATTTTTCTGAGATCAGGCTGTCCTAGAACTCACCATATAGCCTAAGCTGGCCTTGAACTTGAAGCAATCCTTCTGCATCAGTCTCCTGAATGCTGGGATTATAGACATGAGCCATCATGACTATGTTATTTATAGTGAAAAAAATAATAGTAGTGTTTGCAAATCTTTTTCTTTTCTTTTTTTTTTACTTTTTCTTTTTTTCTTCATTTTCTTTTTCTTCTATAGTGTTTGCAAATCTTAATGGGACCCCATAGCAAAATGGAACAAAGACTCAGAACCATAGTCATATTTTTAACTGCAAATATTATAGCACTAAAGCCCTAGAAATTAGAAAGAAATTTTAACAGAATATTGATGAAAGCCAGGTGTAATTGGACATGCTCTTCTTCCTTACAAGTACCTAAGCATTTACACAATGACAGATTTTGTTGGTACTTCTTATTTCTTCAACAATGCTCCTGATTACTAGCCTATTATCTTAGATACAAACCTTTACAGTTTGTATTATAAGAATTTTTTCCTAATGTCAGATTCATTAAAATTTTAGTTTTCCATTTTTTTTACATATCTTATTTATTTATTTGCAAGCAGAGAGAGACAGAAGAGAAACAGACAAAGAGAATGGGCACACCAGGGCCTCTAGCTACTGCAAACAAACTCCAGATGCATGTGCTCTTTTGTGCATCTGGATTTACATGGGAACTGGGGCATGGAACCTGGGTCATGAGGCTTTGAAGGCAAGTGCCTTAACTGCTGAGTCATCTCTCCAGCCCAGTTTTCCATTTTTATTCACTTAAATAAGGATATGGAGACATTTGCTAATTTAAAAACTGTTTAAATACTAACTGGTTTTGTTTTATATATATATATATATATATATATATATATATATATATATATATATATGGGTGTTTGATGGAATGTATGAGCTGATTTGAAAATTGTGCTTCCCTGTAAAGCATTCCTATAAAGGGCTTGGTCTGGCTTGCATAGACACAGTTGTATTTCACAGAATGGATTTGACAAGACAAATCAGAATGTTCTCATACCTGTAATGTGGCTAAGATAAACCTTTCCACTGAAATGAAACGAAAAAATCTGAATTGGGAAAGGAAAAATACTATGAAAGCATTGCAACTTGTAGTACCATTTCCACATTGCTGGGATGAGCATCCAAACAGTTTTATGGGAGGAAGGGTTTATTTCAAGCTTACAGATATAGGGTAAGTTCCTTCAATGGGGGAAAAAGATGGCTTTCATTCCTAAATCCAAGCAAAGATAGAAACCACCAGCAGCCAGCAAACATCAAAAAGCAGCACACAGGACAGCCAGAACTCAGACCTCTCTGCATACCTCTGGGCTAGAACCTAGGATCTGCTCCCAATGACATGCTCTCCAGCCAGGTGGCTGGAGACCCAAGTTACAAGCTTTAATAAAACCCCTGGGTCTATGGGGGACATGCATTCAAACTTCCACCTTGCTCCAAAAAAGGCAATAAAGAAATTCAAGGTCAATTATGGTGTGGACACATAAAAGTTTGGCATTGCCAGATTTACCTCTGAGCTGAAATCATTGCTTCCTGCGTAGGCTTGGCATGTGGATAAGGAGAACTGCAATGGGAGCAATAAGGCAGAGTGAGAGACTCAGGCCAACACAGGGTCCCTCTCTAGCCCAACCCAGGGAACTCCCCACAGAACTGCCTGACAGTGATCCAAGTAGAGGAGGAAAGGAGGCTTCTTTAGATCTGTGGCTAAGTGCTCTCTCAGCCAGGGTAGCTCTACTCTCACAGGCTGTGAACTTGTGAACTCTGAGAGACCTTTCAAGAGTTATTATCCCTGATCTTACATAAATTATCTCAGAAAGCAGTAAACACACCCTGACTTGTTTACAAGACTACCATAACCTTGATACAGAAACCAGATAAGGATGTTGTGAGAAAGGAGAATTACAGGCTAACCTCTCATGAACATAGTTGCTGAAATCCAAATCAGACTATTAGCAAATTTGAAGTCAGTAATGAGAGGAAAGATATGTCATTACCAAGTTGGATGTATTCTAAAAATAGGTTTAGCATTAGAAATCAAGTGTATGCCACTCATCACATTAACACACATTAAATGAGAAAAATTATATGATCACTATGGCAGATTTGTAAAAAGTATTTGAAAAAGTACCTGATGTGTATTGATTACTTTGCTTTGTGGCTGTGGCGTAATTCCTAGCAAAAAGCAACTTAAAGGAGGAAGGGCTTATTTTGGCTCACAGTTCAGAAGAGTACAATCTATCAGGGCAAGGAAGGCAGGTTTTGGAACAGATAGATCCACAGTGCTGACCAGAAAGCAGAGAAAGAGGAATGCTGGTGCTCAGTTGACTTTCTTCTTTTCCCTTTTAATTTAGCCCAAAACACAAGCCCATGGGATAGTGCCACCACATTCAGTGTAGGCCACCCCTCCTCAGTTAAACCTTCCTGCAAACACTCTCACAGACACACCCAGAGGTGCGTGTCATTAGTGCCCTAGGTATTTATTAATCCAATCAGGCTGACAAATGAAATTAACCATCACAACATGCATTCTTAATTTTTTTCCATTTTATTTATTTATACTCAGAAACAGAGAGAGAGGAGAGAGAGAAAGAGAGAGGGGAGAGAGAGAGAGAGAGAATGGGTGTGCCAGGGCTTTAGCCACTGCAAATGAACTCCAGATGCATGCTCCACTTTGTGCATCTGGCTTTGTGTGAGTACTAGAGAATTGAACCCAGGTCATTAGGCTTTTCAGGCAAGCACCTTAACAGCTGAGTCATCTCTCCAACCTGCATTCTTGATTTTTTCTATTTATTTATTTGTAAGGAGAGAGAGAGAGAGAGAGAGAGAGAGAGAGAGAGAGAGAGAGAGAGAGAGAGAGAATATGAGCAGGCCAGGGCATCTAGCCACTGTAAATAAGCTCCAGATGCATACACCCCTTCATGCATCTGGCTGTACATGGATACTGGAGAATCCAACCCAGGCTGTTTAGCCTTTGTAAGCAAATGCATTAACTGCTGAGCCATCTCTCCCTGAATTGTTAATAAAAAAACAAATGACTGACTTCTTCATAAACTCAGAATAGACCCATTCTCATAAAAATATCTGTAGGACATAAGTGGCAAGCCTCATACTTGGTGGGAGAAGTCTAGAATTGTTTTTTGTTTGTTTGTTTGTTTGTTTTTTCAAGGTAGGGTCTCACTGTAGCCTAGGCTGACCTGGAATTCACTCTGTAGTCTCAGGGTGGCCTTGAACTCATGGTGATCCTCCTACCTCTGCCTCCCGAGTGCTGGGATTAAAGGAGTGTGCCACCATGCCTGGCTAGAATTGTTTTTTAATTTTATTTTTTCAATATTTTATTTATTTATTTGAGAGAGTATGAAAGAGAGAGAGAGGAGAGAGAGAGAGAGAGAGAGAGAGAGAGAGAGAGAGAGAGA